>CAUZLF010000551.1:283501-533725 GCA_963580285.1 Lucinisca nassula
GTTTTGATTGTTTTTGTACTTAATGTCCCCGTCAACACTATTTAGGTCATTTTGGAGATGCTTCCAATTTGTGGCAAATTATGGGGTGCCGTTTTACTATTTAATCCGTATTTATAGATATCCATTATTACTTATGGTTATCCACAATTCGAATTATGGATATTTATAATTCGAATTATGGATATCCATTATTATTTATGGATATCCATTATTATTTATGGATATTCATAATATGAATTATGGATATCCATAAATCGAACTGAATTAATGATATCCATAAATCGAATAATGGATATCCATTATTTGATTTATGGATATCCATAAATCGAATTATAGATATCAATTATTCGACTGATTTATGGATATCCATAAATCAAACTATGGATATCCATAAATCGAATTATGGATATCCATAAATCGATTTATGGAATTCATTAATTTAGATCGAAATATGGATATCCATAAATCGAATTATGGATATCCTTAATTCGAATTTCTGATACCCATAATTCGGCTGATTTATGGATATCCATAAATCGAATTATGGATATCCATAATTCTCCCCTGCAAATAAACCTAATAGTTGGCCATCCAAACCACGAAAAATACTTCTGATGGCAAAATTGAGTAGAGTTTGGCATCCATGCTAATTGTGTTCTTTAGTGTGTTGCAAAAGTGATAGGGGTGGATGCCACTTCTGAAAATGCCCCTGAGCCTCAGAATTAGGTCAAAGGTCAAATGAGTGCAAAAATACAATAAAATTTGTACATACTGGTATTTGTACCCTCTCTCTATCTAAACAGACCAAATAAAGTTAACTAAAACACCAGCAATGTACTTAGGACATATTACTTATGCATTATACGTGAGAAAAGAAGTTATATCATAAATTTGGTCAGGGTCAAAGGTTATTTAAGTACAAATTTTCTTTAAATATGCATCAATATTTATTGTACAAAGAGATATCTAGTATGTCAACTGAAATAAAGCCACATGAGTTGCCATTTCCTTATCTAGGAAGCATAAAACCCAAACATTATACAAACAGCATAATGGCCAACCTAATCGGCCGTAGGTCAAAAGTCATTTAAGTACATGATTGGCAAAATATGTTTATTTTGCAAAATACGTTGATTCTTCACATGTCATCCATTATTATAAGTAACATTCCAAATCGTCTGAGTTCTTCCTAAACGTCACAATGATATCTGAAGGATATAGTGTATGATGAAGATATATCTTATAATAGCACAACTGGGTCATCGTCAAAGGCCACGTGCAGCTGCCGTAAAACATTTATTTTTGGAGGTCAGTTTATTTTGGCGCTATTTGCAGTCAAGGAAAAAAAACGTCAAAATAAAAATCCGCCATTAAATCTTAAAATAGTGCAAGAGAAGATATTCTACACATCACAATTATGATGTGTCAGTTAGTCATAGACATCATCAGTGACAAAAGAAAAAGTGTAGTTACTTCTTTAGAACTCGAAATAAAGAAAGACAATGTCCTACTCATAAGACATCTCAAAAATGCTGAATGAAAACCAACCCACCTTGAGAGTTATTGTCAAAATTGTGGATATAATTGGTAATTGATTGATGGCTTTAACTGTGAGCTCAATAGGATGGGCAAACCAATCAGATAAGAGCAAAGTGATACACCTCCAGACAGACATTTGGATTGTCAAGGTAGCACATCAGGTTAATCATGCGGAGAAAACAAAACTTTTAACTAATTACCACAGTTTCTGCATGACGCTGTTGATGATCAGCTCCGATGTTGTTTGTCAACCTACAGAGCTTTGGAGATTCGACCTATTTTTTTTTTCTTTGGAAATCGAAAATTCGCCGAAATATAAATCCACGAAAAGGTCTACTCATAAAAGCGTTAAAATTTGCGGCCACTTAATTTAAGTGTTTAATAGTATTCAAAGTTTGTATTTTACAAGTAAGAGCCGTTCAGATCACTACAATGTAAAGGGTAACGGCTCTCGTATGCGCCCATATGATTGAGTGATTTTACTTCAACATTGACAAGTCTATGCAATGCAAACCAAATAGTGGTTTCTACGATATCATTGATACTAGCTTTCTTCCGCATAATCTGAAATGATAGACCTAATCATATATAAATAACAAGCCATTTTAACTTCATAGCTCGACTTCTAGATATTTTGATGATTAATTAAATATTGACACTACCTGTTTCGATGGTTTGATCAGTCAAATTTACCCCCAGAACTTCCGTTAAATAAAACATTTTTTTCTGATACCGAGGCCCCGTTTTTGGATTTACATCTGTCTATTGTTACACGTAAATGGGTTTGTTTCCTGCAAAAAATTATGACAAATGCGATGATTTTGAATTTGAGATTGTAAATTTTCCTTTGTTGGTCGGTGATGTTCCTCGCGCGGCATCCTATGGCGTTTATATTTCGTAATTAATTCGATTTGCCAGAGTGTCTAGTCATGTAACTGACTTCAATACTCGTAATAAATTGTTAACTGCTAAACTTCTTAATCAGGGTTATCGGTATCATAAACTATGCAAAACCTTTTCAAAATTTTATTGACGTCATTCCGATTTAATTTCAATCTCGATGTTGGACTTAATCGCTTGTGCAATAAGGTCTATCCGAACACGAATTTTATAGTGACTTAGTGTGTAAGTTAAGAAAAAATATAAAAGCAATGACTTCAGCACCCAATTTCGTAAAACCATTCTTCGATATAAAAAGGATTGTTTTTTTTTTTAGGTTTAACGTTCCCGTGAACACTGTAGAGGTCATTTTGGAGACGTTGCTTGAGGTGAAATGACAACACAAAATAGAAGTGGAGGCAATGATCAGGAATCGATACAATCAACCCACAGCTCCCATCAGAGACACCAAAGGGAAAGAAACACAATCATGAAACAAAAGAAACAAGCTAACATAAAAGATAATATGTATCTACAAAACGTCAATCATATGGGTGCCTATTTCCATTTATGCCAACCATGTGGGCGGTTTAGCCAAGTTTAATTACACAGTACCGTGCAGGTGTGGGTACAGGTGTCCAGCAGATGTTGAAATACTTTTAACATTTTAGTTAATGATAGACATTTAGTATAAACAGAAACTGTGTTAACGTGAGAACAAAAGCCTGTGAAATTATCTGAAACATATAAAAATGCCAGTTTGATCATGTCAAATCAGTCAGGTTTTCAGTTATCTTGCTTGTGTTCAGTGTGTACGTTGGGGCTAGATCTATCCCTGAACACAGCCTGTCTCAAAAGTTTTCGATTTTCAATATGTTATTGTATGTAACATTAATTATAAAAAGAGACCATTTTTATTTTGTCTGAAAATAAAAAGAAAAACTGAAACTTTTTTACTTCATTTATTTGCTAAGTACTAACTTTCATTATGTAAATCTGTACGATTGTGGTTAAACCCCACTTTATGATGTGTGTTACGTCATAATAGGGATGCCAAATGGGTGATGCGAATTCAAGTTGAGGGCTAACTATTTGCTTGTGAAGTATATAATTAAACTGAATTTGCTTGTCGTGACACTCTCATTGCATCTGCCAATCGGCCTCCCACTGTGCTAGTCGATCCAGGTCATCTTGTAAAATAACAGTCAGATCCTCGTTCCTATACAGGACACAATCATCAGCAAACAAACGGACAGATGACCTGATAGTTATATTATCAGGGAGGTCATTAATGAATACCGAGAAAAAGACCGGTCCAAGGATCGAATTTTTGGGGGCACCAGATAAAAACAGGGACTGGATCAGACGGCAGGTCGTCAGTACAACTTGCCGTGAGCACCCAGAGCGCAAGGAGCTAATCCACTTATGTGTGGATCCTCTTATCCCATAGTAGTCCAATTTATACAATAGCCTTCTGTGAGGTACCTTGTCAAAGGCCGTTGCGAAGTCCATGATGATCAAGTCAGTCTGTTTGTGGCCTCGATTTATGGCCCCATCCAGATTGCTGAAAGAGTTTCGCAGGACATTTGACTTCGAAAGCCATGTTGACAGTTAGCTATGCAGTCGTCCACTGCGGTCCCTCTTGAAGTGAAGCAATGAAGACGAAAGTCAGGTCTTGAGATACGAAGGAATAATTTTTGTAAGATTTGCTCATATTTCGTACCCAAAATCTCATTGAAATGGGCTAAATCGTAGTAAATATCCTAGCAAAATGTAATTTAGCTGACTATTTTGCTAAAATTTCTCACTAAAAAATTATAATTGTGCACCGGTTTTGGCTGAACGATAGTTCCTCCTATGTTATTCTGGGAACAAACTGCCACTGAACACATAGTGTATTCTTTCATGTCTCCAAATATGTCTTCTGCACACTTGAGATGGGTCTCGACTGGGCAGCTACAGTCCCCCATTGCTGTATATGGACGTCATCTTCGAGAAAAGGGCTGGTAGATAACCAAAGCCTAACACAAAGATCGAATTTTGGGGGGCACCAGATATCACAGGGACTGGATCAGACGGCAGGTCGTCAGTACAACTTGCCGTGAGCACCCAGAGCGCAATTAGCTAATCCACTTATGTGTGGATCCGCTTATCCCATAGCAGTCCAATTTATACAATAGCCTTCTGTGAGGTACCTTGTCAAAGGCCGTTGCGAGGTCCATTATGATCAAGTCAGTCTGTTTGTGGCCACGATCGGTGACTTTACTGATGAAAATCTGTAACATTATTCTTTTTTTATACTGCAAACATAGGTTGGGGCTGCTCGTTAGAATCGCCTCATTGAGGCGGTTCTAACGAGTATCAACAACCTACATGTATGTCTTCGAGCACAAATGAGAAAAATTAATGTTTACCCTGTAAACCCCAGCTTTCTCTGTATAAAGTGGGGTGTAGTGGGTGTTGGTTTCACGGACTTATTAACAAGATGATACGTCTTCTGCACACTTGAGATGGGTCTTGACTGGGCAGCTACAGTGTCCCATTGCTGTATATGGAAGTCATCTTCGGGAAAAGGGCTGTTAGACAACATAAGCCTAACACAAGGATCGAATTTTGGGGGGCATCAGATAAAACAGGGACTGGATCAGACGGCAGGTCGTCAGTACAACTTGCCTTGAGCACCCAGAGCGCAATGAGCTAATCCACTTATGTATGGATCCTCTTATCCCATAGTAGTCCAATTTATACAATAGCCTTCTGTGAGGTACCTAGTCAAAGGCCGTTACGAAGTCCATTATGATCAAGTCAGTATGTTTGTGGCCACGATTTATGGCCCAATTGAGTTTCGCAGGACCTTTGACTTCGAAAGCCATGTTGACAGTTAGCAATGCAGTCGTCCACTACGGTCCCTCTTGAAGTGAAGCAACGAAGATGAAAGTCAGGTCTTGAGATACGCAGGAATAATTTTTGTAATATTTGCTCATACTTCGCACCCAAAATCTCATTGAAATAGGCTAAATGGTAGTAAATCTCCTAGCGAAATGTAATTTAGGTGAAATATGTTGCTAAAATTTCTCACTGAAAAATCATAATTGTGCACCTGTTTTGGCTGAACGATAGTTACTCCTGTTATTCTGGGAAAAAAAAACTGCCACTGAACACATAGTGCATTCTTTCATATCTCCAAATCGGTGACTTTACTGATGAAAATCTGTAACATTATTCTTTTTTATACTGCAAACATAGGTTTTGTGTGCTCGTTAGAATCGCCTCATTGAGGCGGTTCTAACGAGTATCAACAACCTAAATGTATGTCTTGGAGCACAAATGAGAAAAAAATAATGTTTACCCTGTATATCCAAGCTTTCCCTGTATAAAGTGGGGTGTAGTGGGTGTTGGTTATACGGACTTGTTAACAAGATGATACGTCTTCTGCACACTTGAGATGGGTCTTGACTGGGCAGCTACAGTGCCCAATTGCTGTAAATGGACGTCGTCTTCGAGAAAAGGGCTGGTAGACAACCAAAGCCTAACATAACCGTTTGCTATTATGGCGTCTGCCCCCGCCCCATCCTACCCAATCCCCATCACCATCGGGGCTTGGAGAAGTACATTCGGCTGCCACTCTTCCATGTACATGTATAAAGTATGGTTTTGATTGATTTTGTATTTTATGTCCCTGTCAACACTATTTAGGTCATTTTGGAGATGTTGCTTCCAATTTTGTGGCATTTTTATGGGGTGCCGTTTTACTATTTAATCCGTATTTATAGATATCCATTATTAATTATGGATACCCACAATTCGAATTAGGGATTTCCATAATTCGAATTATGGATATCCATTATTATTTATGGATATCCATAAATCGAACTGAATTAATGATATCCATAAATTGAATTATGGATATCCATTATTCGGCTGATTTATGGATATCCATAAATCGAATTATGGATATCCATTATTCGGCTGATTTATGGATATCCTTAAATCAAATTATGGATATCCATTATTCGGCTGATTTATGGATATCCATAAATCGAATTATGGATATCCATAATTCTCCTCTGCAAATAAACCCAATGAATAATGCATGCTCCCTTTGCAAAAAAAAAAAAAAAAAAAAAAACTATTCGCGTCAGGTTTCCGATTTGGGTGTGTAATAAAAGCCGGGATGGAGTTGGAGGTAATGTATGGTATGCTTAGTGGTGGTCTATGGTGTGGAAGAGAAATGTTTTGTTTGATTTGCGGTTTAACGTCTCCTTCATTTTGGAGACGTTGCTTCCAATTCTGTTGGGTATTAAGCCTTCATTGAGATGAAATGACATCTCAATCCCGCCGGCCTCGGTAGCTCAGTCGGATGCGCGTCTGACTGGTGATCAGGAGGACGCCGGTTCGATACCTGCCAGGGTCGGCAACATTCTTTCGTGGAGATTGATCATGAAATCTTTTCTACGGTCATTCTCTCCCATTCGCTGACTCAAGAAGGGCAGTTGTCAGTTTCTGGCGAAAGAATGTGCACTGTATATACTGGTTAACTGCTTACGAATATGCCTGCCCGGGAAAATGTGTGGATAGGTAAACTGACCGGCTGAAAAAATGACCAAAATTAGTGTTGTCTGGGCCGTTAAACTCAAATACAAATAAACAAACACACACCTCAATCCTTGTCGCCCGTTGACTCTTACGACTTTGTTAGGACAGGCTTAGACCTTCTAAACGGTTTACCAGTACTCTGAGCTCATGCAGCCAAATCTATTTCTCCAAGCCCCAATGGGCGGGGGCCAGGAGATATATCAGAATCTGGCTAGTAACCCATACATCTAAAGATACTCATATGGATATATGTTTGTTTGTTTGATTGATTTGAGGTTTAACGTCCCCCGTCGACACTGTAAAGGTCATTTTTGAGACGTTGCTTCCAATTTTGTGGAACTTTTGCCCGACATTGAGATGAAATGACATATCAAGCCCTGTCGCCCAATGAAACCAATAGGGTTTATAAGCATGGACGGTCCGATTCGCACCGCTTTGCCTGGGCAGGCTTAGATTATCTAATCGGTTTACCAGTACCCATGTGCGGTCGGTTTCAGCTCTGCGTGGAAGCATCATGCAGCCTATCTATTTCTCCAAGCCCCGATGGGCGGGGGTCGATGGATATATGTTAATACTATATATAACGACCATGTGCATTTTTTTCTCCAGAAAGCATGCACGGATTGCCTGTTTGGATCATTATAATCTGACGTCGAACTTTCCGTGTCCTTAGGTGCGCTGTCCTGAAAGAGGTGATTCCAGATGGCCGGAATTTCCAGATCCTACAGCCGGTTCCGATATTTAACTGCACACATGGCGGGCGTTGAGCGTATGGCGTCCGTTGCTTTGGAAGCCTTACGGGCTAACAATTCTGCACGGCAGAAAGGTCCCTTTGACTGGCCATCATCTTCCAGCGATGATGAAGACCTTGAAGATTTTGAAGATTTCACGTGTCTTAGGGAGAAATCATTAAACCAAAAGCTTTGGCGGTGAATTATAGATATCCATAATTCGAATTATGGATATCAATAAATCGATCTGAATTATGGATATCGATAAATCGAATTATTGATATCCATAATTCGAATTATGGATATCCATAAATCAGAGGAATAATGGATATCGATAAATCGAATTATGGATATTCATAATTCGATTTATGGATATCCATAAATACGGATTATGGATATCCATTATTCGGCTGATTTATGGATATCCATAATTCGATTTATGGATATCTATAAATACGGATTAAATAGTAAAACGGCGCCCCATACATTTTCGCCCGACCTTTAGATGAAATAACATCTCAATACCTGCCGCCCAATGAAACCAAAAAGGTATATATGCATGGCGGTCCGACTCGCCCCACTTTGCTTGGTCAGGCTTAGACTTTTAAGGGACTAACCAGTACTCATGTTATGATGTTAGAGTTACCTCCTTTTGTGTGTGTATCCATTCGCCTTAAACTGTCCCATGTATTGAGCAGTGAGAGACGTTCACGACTAGGCGACTGTTGATTGATCTTTTTATCTCATTGGTCGATGGTTGCAAGATTTTTACATGCTTTCTTGTTCTTGTATTTTTTCAATGGCTAGAAAAGATTCAGTCAGAAAAGAAAGAAATGGAGAAAGTGTAATCATCGTCACTGTAGAAGACAGAAGATATTTTGCTAGATGAGGGAGGAGATGTGTATTAGTAAGTTGACTTAAACTGTTTTTCATCAGGTTTGCTTGGTAGTTGTTAGTACACTTGCCTCTGATGCTGGAGGTCCCGGTTCGATCCCCGGCAGTGGCGATGAAATTTTGCTGTCTGCCATGAGATCATAGATGATCAGATGGAACCAGTAGTATTCACCATAGTTGCATTATTTGCTGGCTCTCAGCTTGCACATTGTCAATAATGGAAAAACAGGTAACCAGACCCCCCTGACCTTTCAAGGTCAGGGGGGTCTGGTTACCTGTTTTTCCAACACTGATAACCTTCGCACTAGGAACCAGCAGATAATGCAAATAAGGTGAATAATGTTCATATGCAACAACGGTCCAACTCGTACAACTTTGCCTGGGCAGGCTAAAGCCTTCTAAGCGGTTTACTAGTACCCTGGTGGACCGATCGCAGTATGAGTAGTCGGTCCGAATGGAAGATAGTTGGTAAGACATTTGAGCCGGGGCACAGCTTTTCCTTCAATTTACATATGCGCCCTGGGAAGAATCAGATCAGCCTGTGCAGCCATAGTCTGACCAGAGATTTCCCTTGCTGCATAAAGGATCACAGAGCCCTCAACTATCCTTAGAGCGCACTACGAAGACTTTGATCAGACTGCGCGGATGCGCAGGCTGATCCGAGTCTTCGCTGGGTGCACATGTAAATTGTAGGCAATATTGTGCCCCTGCTCATTAACAGTATTTCTCCTTGTAATCACCAATGATTCTTTGTTTGTTTGTTTGAAGTTGAACGTCCCCGTCAACACTGTAAAGGTCATTTTGGAGACGTTGCTTCCAATTTTGTGGGACTTTTACCCGACATTGAGATGAAATGACATCTCAAGCCCTGCCGCCCGATGAAACCAATATGGTTTATTAGCATAGACTTGTACCGCATTACCTGAGCAGGCTTAGATCCTCAAAGCGGTTTACCATGGCGTACGCGTGTGCGGGTCGGTTTCAGCTCTGCGTGGAAGCATCATGCAGCCCAGCTATTTTCCAAGCCCCGATGGGCGGGGGCTATCCAATAATTCTCATAGAGTTTTGACTGCAAATGAAGACATTTATATTTATTGCTTCGGCCATGTTCGTCCGTGCGTCCGTCCTTCCATCCTTCCGTCCCGCACTTTTTACTGCATAGAGTAACTTTTGAACCGTGCATGCTAGGTTTTTGAAATGTTATATACTACTCAAAGTTTGATAGGGATCACTTTTTTTAATGTAAAATAATTTTTGGATGAATTAATCAGCTGAATCCAAATTTGATACATATTGATAGAACACGTATCCTTCACAAAACCTAGTGATTAACTTCGTCAACTGGTACTGCATTCAAGCGTGACACTAACGGCACCAACTCCAGCATTATCCCGGTCTCCTCTGGTGTCCCGCAGGGCTCTGTTCTCGGACCTATACTGTTTATTGCATACATAAATGACCTCCCAGAGCAGGTTAGGTCAAAAGTTCGACTCTTTGCTGACGACACAGCAATGTACTTATGCATTAGCTCCTTGTCTGAAGCAAATCTCCTTCAAGAAGATCTCTGCAAATTGGAGCTATGGGAAAAGGCCTGGGACATGAACTTCAACCCGACAAAATGTCAGGTTTTACATGTCACCAGGCTGAAGACACCCATTCCTTCCAAATACTTCCTTCATAACACTGAATTTGAAAGTGTGTCTGCTGCAAAGTACCTTGGGGTCACCATATCTGACGACCTCAGCTGGGGAACGCACATAGACAATATCACAAAAAAGGCAAATCAAACCCTCGGCTTTATCAAAAGAAATATCAAAGTACACAACCAAGACCTTAAATCCACAGCATACCAAACCCTTGTCCGACCGCAATTGGAATATGCTTCCAGTGTCTGGTCACCCCATACAGCTACAGATATCTACAAACTTGAATCTGTCCAACGCAGAGCTGCCAGGTGTGCCGCACGAGACTATAGGTACACATCAAGTGTTACAGCTATGCTTGGAAAACTCCAATGGCGTCCACTAGATCAGAGACGCATCGATAATCGCCTTATCATGCTATACAAGGTCACGCATGACCTTGTTGCAATCCCTGTCTCAGATTACCTCACACCAAATCGCAGAGAGACGAAATTGATCCACCCTTTGGCATACAAGCAAATCCCCACCCAGACCTACTATCACAAGTATAGCTTCTTCCCAAGATCAGTTATACACTGGAACGCTCTTCCAGCCTATATTGTCTTGCTACCAACCTTGGCACAGTTCTGTCATGCTGTCTGCCAGGTGGTGCATGTGTCCCCCTAAGCCACCAGATTCTGTTTTATCTTTTAACCTTACTAACTTTCTTTTCGCACTGTATAAACTCATTTCACCTACTTTGCTTACCTTTTATTTCAGCTAACCCCCTTTAGCACTTGGTATACCGGATACCCTTCTGTTGTCCTCTTATGAGGTTTAGAAGTATCGGAAGAAAGAAAGAAAGTGACAACAGCAACCGTCTTAGCACCCCCAAAATTTGCCGTAACACGAAGGGATTTGGACAACTGATTTTTCACAAATTTCCAAATTTGTTTAGACAAACGTGCATAATAACGTGTATGGCGTCCACGGGCATCAATTACAGTACGACTTCGCCTGTGCATGCTCGTAATCCGAGTCTGTATCCGGTTTTGTTGAATCAGCTTTCATTCAGCAACCAATGCATCTTTGAGCTCCTGTAAAGTCCTCGGATGCACAGGTCGGGCTGAAACAGCACGCTGAAGCTTGTCCTGCGCACGCTCAATCGGATTTAAGTCCGGTGACTGAATAGGCCAGTCCATACGAACGATTGTCTCACGTTCCACATAGGAATCAGTGACGTTGGCACGGTTGGGACGGGCATTATCGTCCATCAGAATAAAGTCCAGGCCGATAGCATCTGCATATGGTCTCACAAACTCATCAAGAATATCATTACAGTACCTCACTGCCATTAACGTTCCGTTTTCAACGACGTACAAGTCAGTGTTACCAGAACAGAAGAACAGAACTTTATTCACTCAAGTCAACAATATGACATACGAGGATTAACAAGCATTATATATAACAGGCAACAAGGTGAACATCATTCTAACAGGAGTTTACCAACAACAGTATAGCAATACGTGGTAATTAAGCATTTTGTGAAGGGGTGAGAGCATTTAAACCATTCTTCTATTTAGAGACATGATTTAAATACTTTCGTGATGTTCTATCAAGCCCCATCGTATTACAGAAATAAATGTAAGTTATTACGACACGCTGGCGTTCCATACATAAACAGAGATCTGCACATGAAGCACGTGGTAAATAAGAGCAGGTCACGTCATGTTTGATTTTATGAATGAGTTCATTATAGAGAGAGAGAGAGAGAGAGAGAGAGAGAGAGAGAGAGAGAGCATAGTGCGTTACATAATATGTAAAATGAGCTTTGATGATCGATAAGGTTGTCACGATTAATCGTATAATCGATTGATCGATTGCCACTACTGATTTCTGTAATCGATTATTTTATTAAATAGTATTTACTAGCCAAGATGTTTCTAAAGTAGCTGCATGAGGGACAAACAGTGCCGACCCCGATGAGACGCCGCTCATCTGGGTCTACACCATTTGCTCAGGCATGTCTGTGCAAAAACCTTATAGTTAAGTACAACATGGTATGAGTCCTGTTCAGACAGAAAACCTTTGACACACATGAACCACCTGTTGGCGCGTATAATTGGCTAAATTGTATCGACCAATAAACAGGCCGCTTCAAAGCGCAGCAAAACAGGACCACGCCTCCGCCCCCTATCAAAATATTGAAATGCACGGGAAAAACGTGTACTGACTTTTGTGAATGAGTTTCGTAAATTAGGCCACTTGCTGCGAATTGGATTATTTCGTTAGATGTGAGTGTTTTTTTTTTTTATTATTCAAATTTCTACACAGTATTACTATCTTTCCAATTTTGCTTATTTTTTGCTTGCATGTATTCTAATGAAAAAGGGCGGTGGCACTGGCGCTGCGCATTGATCGTGACCTGTAGACGCTTTTGCAGCAGACCAAAGCGCTATGCGCAGCCTGCTGGGAAAAACGTCCCTAGGAGATGAATTCGTCATCCGTTTAAACATTAATTTATAAACAATTTCTCATAATCAACAGCACAACCTAGGAAGTAAAACAGTAAAAAAGGTGGAAGTGGGATCTGCCGGGTAACTTTTTTTTCAGTAAGGACCGCTGGGACCCGCCGGGGCAGCCTAGCCCAGGCGACTCAGGCGGACCCCAGTGCGTCGGATAGGCTGTTACAGAATATATAACATCTTCCATTTTATATGCATTTGAATGTTGAAGAAGAAGAAAAGAAAATCTGAGGTCTACGACAAACACGTTACTAAATATTGGCTAACATAGTTTCCTTCTTTGCAATGGGCGACCACACTCACAGGAAAGAATTTGCTCCCATAAGCCGGGTAGCTAATTCCTCCTGTAAGAGTGGTGCCCATTAGGTAATCTGTAAGAGTATTTAAAGTATTTGCTAAGGTTTGTTAGACAGTTTGAGTCTAGTTTTGACCATGCGCTTGCTTTGGTATTTAGGTTTGAATTAACCTTTACTACTCTCTAGGCTTATTCAGCAGACGACAAATTATTGCAATACTTCCTATTCCCTAAAAAAAAAAAACAGGACTCGACATTCCATGCAAACTGTCTTCACAGCAGACAATCGGCATAAATTGTCAAATCCTGCCTTCGGGAAGCCAGAAAAAAAGAACACCAGGAAATGTCGTCTGCTGAATGTTGAGCGTACAGTAGTATTTCAGTGGTCGTTATCTGCGCTGTTATGCAAAATATGACAGCAGTTCAAAACCTCAGCAAATATTTATCAGCAGGTTGGTCTTGACATAACATGCCTATTCAAATAAAGTGGAAAAATTTTTGTCGGAAAATGGAAAATATACATATATATTCAAATACACATACATACGTATATATGAATCCCTACACAAAACACAGGTTGTGAGCACTCTTTGGGCCTTCCAAAGCGTGCCCGCAATCCATGCATGGAAAATAATAGCATACACCCCTGCAAACTCCTCTTGACGCATATAACCAGAAAGAAAAAACAAAATGCGTAGATATAAAAGCACAGTACGTACCAGCTCCGACACACAGTTCAACCAGATGTTTGTTTGTTTGATTTGATTTGAGGTTTAACGTCCCCGTCAACACTATTTAGGTCATTTTGGAGACGTTGCTTCCAACTTCGTGGGATTTTTACCCGACATTGAGATGAAACGACATCTCAATCCCTGCAGCCCAATTAAATCAATAGGGTTTATATGCATGGACGGGCCGACTCGCAGCAGTTTTCCTGGGCAAGCTTAGACCTTCTAAGCAGATTACCAGTACTAATGTGCGGTCGGTATCAACTCTGCGTGGAAGCATCGTGCAGCCCATACATTTCTTCAAGCCCCTATGGGCGCGGACGTTCAACCAGATGTAGAGGTGGAACTATTTGTCGAGGCCAGCGTTATAATATGTTGATTTGAAGAGGGTCACATCCGGGCCACGTGCTTTTTTCCCCTATTTAGCAGGTGAAGGACAACTGAGCTCGAGGACGGCGGGGCAGATGCTTATTTAGTACGGATATATAGATACTATTTAATTGAAATGATTGATCAGATATTTCATAAATATACTTAAATGTCGAAGTTTTTTCTCGTTTGTGGTGTTGAGTAGCTCTTTGTACTTAATTACGTTCGGACGTTTATAGTAGTAGGAGTCAAGATATTGTTCTCTTTGATTTTGAAAGTAGGGGCAGGAAAGAAGATAATGAAAATTATCTCCAATATCATTTTTCTGGCAGAGTTCACATTTCCTGTAAATGTAATCAATGCCCTCCCAGCGGCCTTTTTCCACGGGGAATTTATGGTTACAAGAGCGAAATTTGAACATACTAATTAGATTTGTACCGTGGAGGATAGTTAAATACTTTTCACAATTAATATTGTCCTTAAAAAGAGCATAGTGCTGTCCTTTGGAGGAATTCAGTAAATCTGAGTTCCAGTGCTGTAGATATTGGTCTATTAGTCTGATTTTTATCTTCTTTGCAGTGTTTTTTGGTAGGTGTATAAACTGATTGTGCCAAATATTATTCATTCCACAGTTAAATAGTATATTTTGTATGGCGCTCATCCACTTGGACTGGTAGTTAATACTATTAAACATATAAAGATAAATTTGGTATGCGAGCTTCGATTGTTTTCCATTTAGAATGGATGTCCAATAATTAATCAGATGAAATTTAATGTCTATTTCAATTGGATGCCTACCAAGTTCGGCATACAGTATATATTTAGGGGTACTTTTTCTTGCGTTTGTGATTTTTCTTAAAAACTCAGTATGGATGCGTTCAATTATTTCAAGGTTTCCAAAGCCCCATACTTCACTGCTATATGTGAGAATTGGGAGTACCGTGTTGTCAAAGAGCTTCATTTGTAAGTCAATCGGTAAGTCCAAGTTATTAGCTCTCATGAATAACAAATGCATTGCTTTTCGTGATTGTTCGACAATATGCTTTTTCGTATTGATAAAACTTCCTGATTTGAAAAGTAAAGTACCTAAATATTTGTATTGATCTGTAACTTCAGTTTCATGCTCTCCTATCTTAAAACGCATGCCATTTAGGTTTCTCGCATTAAAAACAATTATTTTTGTTTTATCATAATTGACGTTTAATTTCCACATGGTACAATAATCATTAAATTCATCAAGGCATGTTTGGAACTCAGCTTCATCATTGGAAAAAATAATTGTATCGTCTGCATACAGAAGAATAAGGAGTTTTAAATACGTCATGATGTTGTCCTTTTGAAACTCAAGGCTGATAGGTTCAACACCAGACGATAGCAGATACGTTTCAAGATCATTAAGATACATAGCAAACAGCAGCGGTGACAGATTTTCACCTTGTCGTACCCCCGTTTTACAGGCAAAGAAAGCTGAACACTGGTTATTAAATTTAACGCAGGACTTAATGTTGTCATACATATTATAGACTATACGAAAGAATTTGCCTTTTACAGAGTTACCCAATAATTTACGCCAAAGCCCACCTCTCCAAACTGAGTCAAATGCTTGCGAAAAGTCAATGAAGGCACAGTAAAGTTTTTGTTTTTTGTGCTTTAAAATATCAACTAATGAAGTTAAGACAAATATGTGGTCTGATGTGCTATAGTGTTTCCGAAACCCAGCTTGGTTTTCGCGAAGTAAGTTTGAATTTTCTAGGAACTCTGTAAGCCTATTGTTCAGGACCGCGGTGAAAACTTTACTAAGGCAACTGAGTATAGTTATTGGCCTATAGTTATTCGGCTCAGATGAATTACCTTTGTTTTTATAAATAGGTGTTATCGCCCCTTCGAGCCAAGGTGTTGGTAATATTCCAGTATCAAATATTTTATTAAATAAGCTTTCATAAAGAGGCAGAAATATCTCCTTAGTAGACTTAATGTATTCATTTAAGATGCAATCCCCACCTGGGGATTTGCCCTGTTTTAGGGCGTCGATACATTTTCTAATTTCAGCAACTGTAATATGTCTATTTAGAACTTCATCAGTATCATCTAAATGCATGTTGTCTACGTGGTCACCTTCATTTTCAGTCTGGTTTAGATGTTTGTAATATTCGAAAAAATCTTCAATTTTTGGAACTGTTTGGTATTTTTTATTTTTATTAATGCTGTTTAAGTATTTCCAATATTCTTTTGGGCTTTTGTACTGCATATATCTAAGCCTTTTAGCTTTATCTGCCTTGTACAAACATATATATTTATTCATCACTTTTTTAAAATTTTTACTTTCTTTCTGTAGATTAATTTTTAACCGTTCACATTTATTTAAATTATATATTTTTTTTGCCCTGTGATAACGTTTACGCGCTATTTTACATGCTGGGCCAAACCATGGTTTATCAAAAGATTTTCGGTTGGTGTAAGCTTTAACTGGTTTCAGTGAATTTTTTGCTGCCTCATTAAATATTTTTGAGAGTTCTTTTGTGAATAGGGTAATATTGTTACAGCTAGGATCAGACGAATCGATTTTCTGTTTTATGTTTAATACTTTTGCAAGGTCAATTTGCTCAATAAATTGCTGTTTGGCATCTTCTGACCATCTATACCTTGTGGGAGGGACTGTTGTATTAAAACATTGGTCATTATGCGTATTTTTGGGGTTTGACTGTAGAGACCAAGATAAAAGACAGTGTCCGTCAGAGAAAATGGCGTCCACTTCTTTGACTTCAAATGTAGACAGCCATGGGAAACAATCGGCTGTCGATAAAGTATAGTCAATGACTGATTTGTCCCGAAATGTCGGGGCCCCTACACCTCTATCTTTCCCAACTCTACCATTAATAATAAATAGGTTATTATTTTTACAGGTTTCAATAAGCCAGTTGCCAGTATTATTAGTCTTAGTATCTTTGCTTACTCGTTCTGTTGGAATATTAAGCTGCTCAAGGACATTTATTTTGTCAAAAAAAGATCGTGTTTCCATATCGAAATCGAAAATGTCCGACAAAAACTCATCTGCACGCACGTAGTCCCTCAGCCCAGCTGTCCTTGCATTTATGTCACCTGAAACTAGCACATACTTATATTTCCCGCAAACTGATGTTATCTCTCTCTCCAGATTTAACATTTCTTCATCACTATAATACTTAGACTGTGTTGGCGGCACATAACATATCCCCAACATGACATTCTCATCGCTGTCAAACATGCATTTGTCTAATTGCACCCACATTACATAGTCCGAGTTGCTGTCAATATGCTTAACAAATTTAGCTAGATAATCTTTTACACATATTGCTATACCACCTGACCGTCTCAAAAACGTTTGTTTCCTAGGCTGCGATATACATGTGAAACCAGGGAGAGAGATAACATCAGTTTCGTCTAATTTAGTTTCAACGAAACACAATATGTCGTATGAGTCAAAAAATGTTACGAAATCAGGGTAATTTGCTCTGGTCTTAAGCCCACACACGTTTAGAGTCGCAAAACGGACTAGTTGATTAGAGCTACTTAACGCTGATGGTTGGTCATGTTCTTCCCCTCCCCACTATTGCGCAATATCAGAATGTTCAGAATCATTTTGTAAGGGGTCGGGGATGCTTGAATTTAACCCCCTGTTAATGTTATTCGGCATTGGGCTGTTATCTTTAGATGCCCCACTTTGTTTAGGGGTACCTGAACCTTTGGCTGCAGACATGCAAGTTTTCGGATTATTTTGGCGGGAATTGCTTGCAATAACCCTTGAAGAAGTTGGTCTGGCAGAAGCCGACCTATTTCGCTGGTTTGCATTAATTTTGCGGGTTGTGCTTCTCCCACGAGTCGCAGTAGGTTTCTCATTGAACGGCTGAGGCTTAAGTGGCGGTAATTGAACGGTATTATTGTTGTTCGGGTTTTCAGCAGCGTGTTTAACACCAGTAGGGGGTCGTGGTCGCTGGAATATTGATGGGGAGTTTGGAGTAGAGTTTTCTTCATAGTCCATAGAGTTTGAATTTATCGGTGCCTCCCGTTCAGGGGAGCGAATATTTTCGGATATACTGGCTGTCACCATGGTGTGTGATTCACGCACTGGGTTATTGTTTTGTTTATTTATTGGTTTCAGCTGGTTCCAACACGGCACAGAGGTAAAATCAACCCGACTCCCTTTTAGGACCTGGAACCAGTCAGGGAATAAATCAAAAACTACGGTCCCATCGACTGTTATCCTAGCTGGGTATTCCATGACAACTTTTTTGGCTGGGTTGTCGTCCCTAAGTTCTTTGAATTTCCACCACAGAGATTGTCGGGCTTTGGAGATCTCCTTAGGGTAGTCACGGCTAACTCCGTAGTTTGAGCCTTTTAGGTTTGATGCACAGTCGGTGATTTCCTCGACATCAAAAAAGTCCCTAAAGGCAACTATGATGGGCCGAGTTTTGTTGTTTTCATAACGCCCAAGACGATGAGCCCGTTCCAAATACATGTCCCTTTGTATAGAAAGCCGTTCGTGTATGAACTCCCTGACAACACTGAAACAGTTCTCTCCACGACTTTCAGGAATACCCTTAAACAGAATATTTCGCCGTCTACTCCGCGCTTCAACGTCGATAGATCGGTATTCCAGTAATTTTATTCTGTCAGTATTTGACCGTAATACCCGCTCGACGGACGATACTCTCCGTTTCAGGTCAACAACTGTGTCAAGTTTAAGTTGAATGTCAGTGACCCTGCCCTCGTTCAAAGACACTTTAGATAGTATAAGAGAGAGTTTGTCCTCATTTGACAAAGTTTCATAGTTTGAAATGTCATCAGATACCGCATTCAGCTCGTTACTCTTTCCACCAGTACTTATTCTCTGGCGTTTGCCCCGAACTACAGTGAAATTATCGTCTGAATCTGAGTGGAAAGTCTCGTGTTCATAGCCATGTTGGTCGCCATGTTGATCGACTGACGGGTCACTCAATACAGCAAATACGTTATTATCTGATCGACTGTACCTCTCTATCCCTCGAAATGTACCTCCACGACCTCCTCTGGTCCTTACGCCTCTGCCTCTCACGTTGTTATATGCCATTTCACAGCACAATGTCAGAAAAAATAATAAAAAACACAAGAGCAGAAATTGCCACGTCCACCTTGTTGCCATTACATCACGTTCACGCTTATCCCAGCCCAAACCATGACTGACCCCTTTCCATAGCGATCATGCTCTGCCACATCCAAGTCATCGAATCGCTCTTTAGACATTCGCCACACTAATTGACGTTTATAAGTGAAGTTTAGACAGAATCTGGACTCCTCAGTAAACAGTACTGGCGTCAAGTCACGAACCGCCCACCTGACGTGAGTTCTGGCAAAGTCCAACCGGTCTAGCACGTGCTGTCTCGTCAACGGAACACGTACAGCAGGCCTCATGGCATTAAGTCCGAACTCGTGGAGCCCGTTTCTGACAGTTTGTGTAGAAATTCGTACTCCAGTGCCGTTCCTAAGCTCGTTATGCAAACGCGTAGCGTTCAGGAACCGTTGACTTCGAGACTGAATCAACAAGAAACAGCCCTGACGTTGAGTTGTAGCCCTTTCTCGACCCGCCGTGTCTGTGTGAAGGATTTCCATGGGTAAGATGCCGACTCCACATTCGGGAAACCACGCTCTGAGACACACTCAGAATCCCAGCAACACGACGTTGAGAGACGCCAGATTCCAACATTCCGACGCCACGATTCATTTCTTCGGGGCTCAAACGGTTTCTTAATTGTCCTCTAGGCATTTTAGTGTTTCACAAACTCAAATGAAGTCCATTTTACGCTTGGTAAAGGAACACTGACAAGTTTGATTAGTCTGTTGGAAAGCAGTGCTACGCAAGATTTTGGGGGTGCATGAATTCATTTGCGAAGTGCGAGAAGTGTGCACTTTTATGAGTACTGAACTGCACATGAGTTTCTGTTTAAGATATATACCAATATACCGAGTACAAATTCTGTCAAGAAATTTTAAATTTTCAGTGCAAAATTTGGTATATAAAAAGTGATCCCTATCAAACTGAGTAGTATATATGGATTCCTTATGAAAAACTTAAAGACTCGTGTTCGTTCTCATCAGGATTATGCCCCTTTCTGGAGTTATGCCCTTTTGCAAAAATGCTATGAAATCTTATAAGCAAGACAACTCAACAACCATTTGAGCAATCGTGCTGAAAATTTACCAACTGATGAGAAGATGAAATGATTAACTCTTTGAAAAAAAAAATCTGATTGTTTTTTACTCGAGTTATGGCCCTTTGAAACTTTGGGCGTTTTAAGCTTATACGCCAGATATCTTAAACATGTTTTGAGCTATTGCCCTGAAACTTTACAGACTGATTAGGGACGATGAGAAGATGAACTGATCAATTTTTGAAAAAAAAAAATCAGATTCTTTTTCTTGACATGACCGTCTGAAATTTGGGATATTTTAACCCTTATCTTGCTGAATATTCTTTTAATCCACACCCATATGGGCTGTATGGTGCTTCCATGCAGAGCTGAATCCTGCCCGCACACTAGTAATAGTAAACCGCTTAGAGGATCTAAGCCTGTCCAGGAACGGTGCGAGGCGGACCTTCCATGCTAATAAACCCTATTGGTTGCATTGGGCGACAGGGCTTGAGATGTCATTTCATCCCACTGTCGGGTAAAATCCCACCAAATTGGAAGCAACGTCTCTAAAATGACCTTTACAGTGTTGACGGGGACGTTAAACCTCAAATCAAACAAACAAACAAAATAATCCACACCCATTTCTGACTTTGAACCAATTAAATTACTTGATGTAATTTATTGCTACAAATTCAAACACTGAATGCCAAACGCTGTAGATCCTGATCAGAAGCCATCTGATTTGCATCTACACTGTTTGCAAAGATAGGGCATTACGAAAACACGCCTATACAAATACATTGCCACCTTTATCGTCGAAAAAATGAAAATTTTATGATGAAAAATTGTGATATTTTTCTTATTACTGCTCAAAATATAGATTGTGGGCACTCGTTAGAACCGCCTCATCGAGGCGGTTCTAACGAGTACCCACAATCTGTATTTTAGAGAAGAAATAAGAAAAACAAGGTATACCCCGGACACCCTAGTTTTACTGTATAAAAGTGGGATTCAAGGGGGTCAAAATTATATAGGCGTGTTTTCATGATGGGTTGTCTTGAACAGCAAGACAAGGATTAAGCTTGTAAGCAAGATATCTTAAATGACTTGAGCTTTGTCCTGAATCTTTACAGCACTTTTGAACCGTGCATGCTAGGATTTTGAAATTTCATATATGGATTCCTTGACCCGTGTTTTTTCCATCAGGATTATGCCCTATCTGAAGTTTTGCATCCCCCCCCCCCCCCTCCCACCCACCCCCACCCTTTATTTTTATTCATTTTTTTTATTTTCGTTTTACGGCCATTTCAAGATTTTTTTATTCATATCGAGCCGATCGTTAATCAGAGGTGGGCGAAAACCGGAGTACCCGAAAAAGCACCTGACCTTCTGTTGCAATACTTGGCGTCTCATATGTGAAATGAGCCAGGCTCGAACCAACAGCGGAGAGAGACCTAATGATTAAGAGTCAGCGCGCTCTTATCAGCTAGCGGTCCCCGCCCATAGGGGCTTGAAGAAATATATGGGCTGCATGATGCTTCCACGCAGAGCTGAATCCGGCCCGCACACTAGTACTGGTAAACCACTTAGAGGATCTGAGCCTGTCCAGGAACCGCGGTGCGAGGCGGATCGTCCATGCTAATAAACCCTATTGGTTTCATTTGGCGACAGGGCTTGAGATGTCATTTCGTCTCAATTTCGGGTAAAGGTCCCACAAAATTTGAAGCAACGTCTCCAAAATGATCTTTACAGTATTGACGGGACGTTAAACCTCAAATCAAACAAAATCTTATCAACTAGGCCACGGAGGTCCGAGTTATGCCCCTTTGCAAAAATACTATTAAGTATTGTAAGCAATATATAATATATTTCAAAAACCATTAAAGCTATTGTGCTGAAACTTTACATACATATACTGATTGTTGATGATGAGAAGATGAACTGATTAACTTTAAAAAGAAAAAAAAACATATTTTTTTTTCTTGAGTTATTATCCTTTGAAACTTTGGGCATTTTAAGTTTGTAAGCAAGATATCTCATATACGATTTGAGCTATTGATCTGAGTCTGTACAGACAGATTCGGGATGATGAGTAGATTAACTGATTGCCTTTGAAAAAAAATCCGACTTTTTTCTTGAGTTATGGCCCTTTGGAACGTGGGGCATGTTAAGCGTTTAAGCAAGATATGTCGAAAACATTACAGCTGTTGCCCTGAAACTTTACAGACTGATTGGTGACGATGAGAAGATGAAATGATCAACTTTTGAAAACAAAAAATCCGATTATTTTTCTTGAGTTATGGGCCTTTGAAATTTTGGGCATTTTAAGCTTGTAAGCAGGATATCTAAAATGATTTGAGCTACTGCCCTGAATCTTTACAGAATGATTGGGGGTGATGAGTAGATGAACTGATTAACTTTTGGAAAAAAATCTGATATGGTGATATGGCCCTTTTGAGCTTTGGGCATTTTAAGCTTGTAAGCAGAACATAATAGAGTGAGTGTTTCAGTTTTACGTCCCACCAACAGCTAAGGTCATACGGAGACGGGACCTCGGTTTAAAGACTCATCCGAAAGTCTGGAGAAGCCCGGGATCGAACCTGCGACCCCTGGTTTACAAGGCGAGTAGCGTAACCACTCGACCACGGAGGCTTCTGAGAACATAATAGAACAGAACTTTATTTTCAGTAAATCTCAGGCTATAATAGTTAGCAATATGCGAAAAGGTATGGAATCATTGTTTTAAAGACGTACATGGAATGACAAACATAACATGCTATATTAGACAATTACACTGCGGCATATGTTTACAACAACTATGGAGGCTGTTGGAGAGAAAATTTTGATAATGTGTATGCTGGGGGGGGGGGGGGGGGCGCAAAAGCGATGCCACGTTAACACAGCGTCGCTTTGACGCGTATTTTTTGTAAAGCACGGTGCTTCCAGGAGTGTGCATTTCAGTAACCGCATCCTTTCGGCGATGTACTTACAACAGGGCAACCGGCAAGTTAGCAGTACGCCATATCCCGCCGGTTCATTAAAGAGCAGATACGTCAAAAAAACACTGACACGCCACACCAGAATTGATAAGTTTGTCAAAGTAACGGTAATCAATACTTCACATCACCATCCAATACCGGTTAACCCACAGGAGAGGGCGGAGCTAAGCGATTGTCAAAATCTACTGCTTCGCGCTCCATATTTATTTAATATTGTCTGGACGCCACGGGTCATGTAAAAAATCAATCACCAGTTAGCGTATATTCGCTGTGAGGGGCTTGGCAAGCAATAGAGACTCAGATCAGGCGCCACAGAACGCGGTGTCAAAGTACAACCAAAAAGCGCGGATTTTTAATGAAATAGGCTACTCTACCGGTCATTCTATCGGCGTCTGATCGGGGTCTACACTGTTTACATAAAAAGTGGAATTTAGGGCTTGAACGAAAGTTTGGATCTCAGTCCGGGACTATTTTCCCAGCCTACACCCGGTGGCAGTCGGGGACGCTTCCCCTTTGCGCTTTTCGCCTTTGTCGTCCGCTCGCGACTGCCGACGACTGTCCGGTCTGATTTCATACATGTGCATACCTTTATCTATAATCTTGATTTAGTGTTGCTACGTCCTAGCGCTTAATTACTATTACCTAATATTTTAAATTAACCCAACTTTCACAAAACAACTTTGTACACAATGGTTCTAACATATATCCACGATCTGTGTCGGATATCAGTTTTTCACCGGAAAATATTTGTTCTTTTCGGCGGTAGGGTTTGCAGTGTATTTGTATGGGCGTGTACTCGTAATGAATATATCTGTTTACATTTGTGTATTGGCTGGTTAAGAGAGAGAGAGAGAGAGAGAGAGAGAGAGAGAGAGAGAGAGAGAGAGAGAGAGAGAGAGAGAGAGAGACGCATCTATAATATTTTATTACACTTACCACTCTGGAGTGAACATAATATCCCATTCATATTTTTCTTTAGTGTGTTGGATAGAAGCCTCCGTGGTGCAGTGGTTACCCTACTCGCCTTGTAAACCAGGGATCGCAGGATCGATCCCGGGCTTCTCCAGACTTTCGGATGAGTCTTTAAACCGAGGTCCCGTCTCCGTATGACCTTAGCTGTTGGTGGGACGTAAAACGAAAACTCACTCACTCACTCACTTTAGTGTGTTGGCCACACGTCTGAACATTTACCAAACTACACATGCTCGTGCAGAACATGCTTTGTAACGGCCCATTTATTTTTCACACGTTTCATGCTCTATGATTTTTTGAATGGAACATAGTTTACTGCATACGGACCAGTCTGAGCAAAACTTGCCGTTCTTGATAAAAAAAACCTAGCTTTACACATAGTACAGATCCAGACCAGATGGCTTCTGAGTCTGATCGGGATCTGCACTGTTTGAAACTAGACAAAGGTGCCCAGTGGGGCACGTATACCCCCGGCCAGTGCCGAACTACAAAGGGAAATAACTCTAAAAGGCCTGACCCCTTGGCCCTTATTTTCTTTCCCACAATACAAGTAGTCATACTGATCATGTGTACAAAATTTCAAGATTCTATGTGAAGCAGTTCCTGAGATATCTTTGACACAAAATAATTGTTTACGGACAGACAGACAGACGGAAAAGACAAAAACTATATACCCCCATGGCATACGCCGGGGGTATAATTACATAAGTTATCTGATTAGTTTAAAGTCAGTTACGGGTGTGGTCTGATAAATAAAATAAATAATAATAATAAATGATGAAATGATAAGTTTGTTACAGGAAACAGTATGTTTGCACAACGTTTTGCTCCTCGTTAACATATATAATAACCCATCGCGAAAAAGCGCCGGTATGGGGTTGACCTCCTTGAACCCCGCTTTTACACAGTAAAACTGGAGTTTACAGAGGGTAAACCTTATTTTTCTTGTTTCTGCTCTGGGGCTGGATTGGGGGTGCTCGTTTGAGCCGCATCGATAAGGCGGTTCGTGCGAGCACCCGCGGTCTGTGTTTTGGGCAGAGATTGGAAAATTGTCACCAATTTCTTTTCTTCGGCGATAGGGTTTGCAGTGAATTTGTATAGGCGTGTTTTCGCGATGCTGAGAGAAATAAATTTGATTTGATTTTTGTTGATTGACTAACTCGAAGCACACAATGCCATAGATTCGGCGCTGTTTCAGCGTTGCTTGCTCAAAACACACACATACTGAGAGAGAGAGAGAGAGAGAGAGAGAGAGAGAGAGAGAGAGAGAGAGAGTACTTATTTCATCGGCCCCCGCCCATCGGGGCTTGAAGAAATAGATGGGCTGCATGAGGCTTCCACGCAGACTACACGAGTACTGGTAAAGCGCTTAGAGGATTTTAGCCTGCCCGTGCAAAGCGATGCGAGGCAGCCCGCCCATACTTATAAACCCTATTGGTTTCATTGGGTGACCGGGCTTGAGATGTCATTTCATCTCAATGACGGGTAAAAGTCCCACAAAATTGGAAGCAACGTCTCCAAAATGACATATTCAGTGTTGAAGGGGACGTTAAACCTCAAATCAAACAAACAAACAGAAATGGGCACAACAGGAAACTCAGTTAAAAAGTGGCTTTAGTGTATATTTAACCCATAACAACCCCTACTTTTGCAAACAGAGATGAGGTCCTACACTGTTTGCCATGCAGCTTGTGAATAATGTTAAGAAATTTTAATTTTTGGCAGTCAGCAATGGCTGTGGCTAAATTTATTTATTCAGCAGGATACGGGTTAAGACTTGTTGGTTTTTCTGGGTTTCTTCTCTTTTTTACCGCCCATTTTTGTCCAGTTTCAAAATTTAAAAGGCTGGACCCATAAGGTCTCTTGGGAGCAAAGAAAAATCCGCCCAAATATTTTACTATCCGTCGAGTCGAGCAATTAAGTGGCAAATATTTTTTGAGACTTTAAGTGGAATGCATACACCTTCAGGGGAGGCAACTCCTTCAAGCGTATTTTAGTCTCCCATGTCAATAAGGGTCAACTCTTAAAGGAAAGAATTTGCTCCTGAGGAGCAAATTCTTTCCTTTTAGAGTATATCACTATTTCGTGGGACAAAGCTTATAGAAAAGCAAACAGGAAGTTCCGAAAGTAAATGGTGGAAAATCTGCCAAGTCATTCCCCTCAGATTTCATGTCACCAATAACAGACTTTAATTGACCAATATTACTGCGTTTCTGTTAGAATGTTTGTTTACTTGATTTGAGGTTTAACATCCCCATTAACATTATTTAACCGCTTAAG
Organism: Lucinisca nassula; assembly: GCA_963580285.1. Classification (NCBI taxonomy): domain Eukaryota; kingdom Metazoa; phylum Mollusca; class Bivalvia; order Lucinida; family Lucinidae; genus Lucinisca; species Lucinisca nassula. Next base: position 310,077 of record CAUZLF010000551.1, read on the forward strand.
AGGATCTAAGCCTGCCCAGGCAAAGCGTCAGACCGTCCACACTTATAAACCCTATTGGTTTCATTGGGCGACAGGGCTTGTGATGCCTTTTCATCTCAATGCCTGGTAAAAGTCCCACAAAATTGGAAGCAACGTCTCTAAAATGACCTATAAAGTGCTGACGGGGACGTTAAACCTGAAAACAAACAAACAAAACAAACCTAAACAGTGTTGACGGGACGTTAAACCTCAATTCAAACAACACAAAATTATTTCTGTGATCGGTCAAATGAATATTAGAGCGTTTCCAGGTCACATTTGACGCTCCATGTTTACAGGATGAAAGCATACACAGTAATCGTGTAACAACGGTATAAATCTTTAACCTGCACAGGATGGGCCTCCCTGCACGTGTAGGGGATCCGAAGTTAAGGTCCCGATGCGGAAGACGGTGTACTTTGTTGCATTCATCCGGAGCATGTTCGGACACCGCAGTTTTATTACCGCTGCCGGGAATCAAACCGGGGGCCTCTAGCATCACAGGCAAGTGCACTAACCATTGCGCTACCACGCTTGATTCACTGTCGAGTGCCTGCTTGGCCACTTCACGAAAACATGCCTATATAATTTTGACCCCCTGGAATCCCACTTTTATATAGAATGACCGGGGTTTACAGAGGTACATCTTACTTTTCTTATTTCTGCTCATAATATAGATTGTGGGTACTCGTTAGAACCGCCACGGTTAGGTGATACTAACGAGTATGCACAATCTATATTTTGAACAGAAATAAGAAAAATTCGATGAGGCGATACGAACATCCACAATCAATATTTTGAGCAGAAATACACACAACTGTACGTATATGTCATTTGGGAGACGTTGTTTCCGATTTTGTGGGACTTTTACCCGACATTGTGATGAAATGACATCTCAAGCCCTGTCGCCACATCGAGGTTTTAACGAGTATCCACAATCTCTGTTTTGAGCAGACTATAGATTGTTAGAACCGCTTCGATGTTTTAACGAGTATCCACAATCTCCTTTTCAGCAGTATTGAAAATCGATTGTAACATAAAGTGACAGCGCTATTGTCCCGCCCACGCTTTTAACGTTCAAAGACGGTTGTCAATCATCCCAAATACCAGTTCAGAAGCACGTGATGGAGAGTTCAAAACGGTGCTACAAATCTTTCGGCACGTATTTGATATTCGTCTCAAACAACATCAAAAGTGCGTCTGAGAGAAGGCCTAGTGCTAACTTGCCGGTTGCGTTGTTGTATTCGGTCAACACTGTACCTTGAACAGGCAGACAGACAAAACGTTTATTCTCTCAAGACATACAGCATGACATGTGAGGGGAATACACATTGGTACACGGTAGCGGAGGTGCTTTTAGTAGTTCCCCAGCAGTAGAGACGTTGCACCGACGTATTTGTGACGTCACATCAACATCGATGCAACGTCTCAATGTACGTGCAACGTCACATCCACGTCGTTGCCGACGTTGATTTGGTGTTGTCCTAGCGACGTGTGCCTGTTGGGTAGTGGATACGAGGACCAGGTACATTTAGACAGGACCAGGCGATGTGTGTGAATCACATATCCCTCATGGAAGAACATGTAAGGCTGACGCGATTAATCGTATAATCGATTAATCAATCGATAATTTTCACAAAAAATGATTATCATTTCTGATTTGCTTTTCATCGATAACTTCATAGGTACAATTTACCACCCAAAGTTATGCCTAAAATAGAGTGATTAGTGACAAACAGTGCAGACCCTGATGAGACGCCGCAGCATTCTGCGGCGTCTCATCTGGGTCTACACTGTTTGCTCAGGCCTGTCTGTTCAAATATACACATGGTAATGGGCAATATATGGTAAGAGTCATGCTCAGACAGAAAGCCAGACAGGTAAAATTATGTCAAAACCCTTAGCGACTACTAATCGATTATCGATCGCAATTGCATGACTGATAATCGATTATCTTTCAAGCTCCGATTAGCCAGCCCTAAGAACATGTATTTTCTATCTTCTTTTTTTTTCTTTGGTAACGCGATTATCAATTTTCCTCCCAAGTCTACAGAATCATCTAAAAGTTTACTATAGCTTCAATAACAGCAAAGCAAAAGTGCTGAGCCATTACGATAACATACACATGCGACATAGTGCATTTTTCACATCTCCAAAATGGCTTTTTTCTGATGAAAATCTGTGATATTTTTCTTATAAATGCTCAAAACATAGGTTGAGGGTGCACGTTAGAACCGCCTCAGTGAGGCGGTTCTAACGAGTACCCACAACCTATGTCTTGGACCCGAAATAAGAAAAATAATGAAGCCCCCGTAAACCCAAGTTTTCTCTATATAAAGTAGGGTTTAGGGGGGGGGGGGGGTCTTCATTTCACGGACTTGTCCACGTGATGTAAAAGGGAATGGCTAAATTAACGTCCAATAAGTTATTTAACGAAGGCAGTTCGTAAACTCATTCAATAAATTATCAGGCCATATTGCACTGAAGTGTGACATTTCCGCACGGGCTTTTCATGCTTGACATGTAAATAGAAACCTACATCTACATGGACAAGCGGGGTCGTGCGATTTTACCAAAATTGTAGATGTAGCTGCAATGAAAGGGGAAAAAAGGAGGATAGTGATTCACTAATTTTCCTCGGATTAATACTCATAGATGGATAATGAGCAGGTGTGTATCTAAAAACCGAATCAACGCCGAATCAACACCAATATGTTGATTCAGTGTCGATTGGATGTCGTAAGGACGATGAACAAGGTCACGACATACAATACATGTATATATCTACAGATCTACAGTCAAATAATTTGTGTTAATGAGTCAGCCCTCTTTATACCGATATGCAACATAACGACCAAACTTGTTAAAGCGACCATTTCACCTTGCTCATATGGGGACAATCAAGATATTGAAATTTATTAGGGTCCCGCACTGAAAGTGTGGGTGCCCTATAGTAATCACTATGTGTGTCTGTCTGTCCGTCCGTCTGTCCGTCCACAAATATCTGATAGCGCTGCCGGGGCCCTAGTCAGTTTCACTGACAGCTCTAGTTTATCCTATATCCTCCAAGAAACAAATGTTGCGGTACCCGTTGGAATCGCCTCAGCGAGGCGGCTCTAACAAGCGTCCACAACATCCGTCTCTTGGAGTAATTAAGAGAAACAGTCCTTTTTAATATACTTCTATTTGCTGTGCCAAATTCGCTATAGCGACATTGTCAGGAAACAGGGTTCTCTGAAAAGTTCATTCCCTCATTTCCTCTGCTCCCTCGCCGCTCTTACCGAAAGGAAATGCAAAAGCGACAAGTAAGAAGAGGGAATTGATGACTACATTAATCTGTTAATAAAATACAGGTTCAGCAATCAACATTATAGAAAGTAAAATCTAATCTCGGGTACCTGGCGTTCAAATAGCGTCGTGTCGGCGTCAGTGTAAAATTACACCGACACTGACACGACGCTGCACATTCGCCTTGCGACTGTCAGGTTATTATGGGTTGCATTATTTTTGAAATTCTATATGTTCAAGCCGGGTAAAGAAAGAAAAAAGGTTAATAAGAGAAAAAGAAACGGTAAAGTTCATTCCATCATACCCTCTGTTCTCTTGTCGCTCTTGCCGAAACGAAATGCAAGGGTCATAGGTAACAGGAGGAAGAATATGATGATATGGTTAAAATATGAATTTAAACAACAACTTAAACATAATACCCCTCAAAATCCTAAAGTTCCCGTATATTTTCTTTCTGGTGAAAAGTTCTCGGATCAGTAATGAATGTAGTAACCTTAAAGGCAATTTATATTCGAACCACATTTGTCTTACTCCATATTGTAATTGCTCAGAAGTTGTGGAAGACGCTGAACACTTCTGTTTCAAATGCCCTTATTTTCAAACAGAACGTGTTTTAATGTTTCAGACAACAAAGACCTTTCACGCTTTAAATTTGAATACAATTCTGTACGGCGATGGATCTTTGACCGAATTAGAAAATTCACTTATTTTCAATGCCGTCCACAAGTTCATTAAAGACACAAAACGATTTAACAATTCCTAATGTAGTAAAAATATCCATCTGTTGTTGTTTACCATAACCAATAGGGTTTATTAATATGGACGGTCCGCCTCGCACCGCGGTTTTCTGCGGCGTCTGATCTGGGCCTGCGCTGTTTGCCAATTACTTGTTTTGGGGTTTCAGGTACAAAAAGGGTTAAACTGGCTTCCACATAAGAGAATCCTGCTTTAAATATCCTGGTTAGAAACATATGTTGTGGGTACTTGCTTGAATTGTTTCGTCATACATTTTTAATTTAGAATAAGAAAAAAATTATTGGAGAAATAAAAACAAAATCCTGTACTAGTGTGCGAGCTGAATCCGGCCCGCACACTAGTACTGGTAAACCGCTTAGAGGATCTAAGCCTGTCCAGGAACCGCGGTCCGAGGCGGACCGTCCATGCTAATAAACCCTATTGGTTTCATTGGGCGACAGGGCTTGAGATGTCATTTCATCTCAATGTCGGGTAAAAGTCCCACACAATTGGAAGCAACGTCTCCAAAATGACCTTTACAGTGTTGACGGGGACGTTAATCCTCAAATCAAACAAACAAATTACCTGTTTCCTCTTATGTACGGCTACCATGAATAACAGATTCTCCCGACAATATCATTTTTATTTTATTTATTTATTTCAACATATGCTATCACCACGTGCATAATGAAACTGTGTATGTAACTGTATAGGGGAAGGGCTGTAACTAATGTTGAGAGAACTTGTGGCCGAACCCCGTTGCTTATTATTATATGCAATAAAATATGATTAAACTAAATATAAATTCAGCACTCAAAATGTCATAAGGCCAAACCTTCCATTAAAAAGTAACTTCGAGTATCTGACATCTGAACAACGTCGTGTCCGCGTTAGTGTAACTTACACCGACACTGGCACGACGCTGGACCTTCGCCGTGCGACCGTCCGGTGGTTGTTAATTTCACTTTTATTGAAATTCCAAGATTTTGCCAAACGCTAGAGGGCGTAACCTTGTACCCACAAAACATATTTGCAAGTATTGATATAAAATAAGCACGAATATCAATAATAAAGTTAATAACGACCGGCGCTGAATCGACGGTGACCCAACGTTATATCGTCGCTGACTCGACGTCGAATTCATCGCATCTGCCCAATGAGACTTGTTGCGGTCTGTCTAACTACTCCGTAAGAGCGCTGTTGTTGAGAGAGAGAGAGAGAGAGAGAGAGAGAGAGAGAGAGAGAGAGGGGGGGGAGGGGGGGGGGTTTGCTTTGTGTCGAAATAAAACTTCAACAATCAGATCCGGGTCATGTTATTACAACCAGACGTAAACCTCCGAAACATGTATGTACCGAGCCAATGCTCGAACGCCGATTGGACGCTGCTCCACTGCCCGCAGCGCGCCTGTCGAGTATCTTTTGATGCAGTGTTATGCGGCATGAGAGGCGCACACCGGTGACACAGCGTCAAGCCAGCAGGTTCGCTCCTGAGTTAGGCTTTTTGCCGATGATATGGCCATGTACCTGGCAATTACTTTACTGTCCGAGTTCAACACCCTCCAAGATGATCTCTTGACCCTTGGGCGATGAGAAAAAATCCTTGGATATGAGCTTCAATCCCTAAAAATGTCAGGTCCTACACATTACCCGGTTATAACAACCTATCCCATCAAAGTATTTCCTCAACGGCATTGAGTTGGAAAGTGTTTCTGCTGCCAAGTACCTCGGGGTCACCATTGCAGATGATCTCAGCTGCGGTACCCATATAGATAACATCGCAAAGAAATGCAACCAAACACTGGGGTTTCTAAAACGGAACATTAGAGTGCATAACCAGACAATAAAATCAACAGCATACAAGACAATTCTTAGACCACATAGTTGGAATATGCCTCCACTGTTTTGTCACCACACACAGTCACTGACATTTACAAATTAGATGCTGCCAGATGGGTCTCTCGTGATCACAGGTATATATCTAGTGTTACCGATATGCTAAACAACATTCAGTGGCGTCCATTAGGTCAGAGACGCATAGTAAGCCGACTCACTATGCTATACAAGGTCACATATGACCTTGTTGCCATTCCTGCAACAGAAAGCCTCATTCCACATATCAGGAGGGACTCTAGACAAAACAAGCTTTTGACTTACAGACTCATCACTACCCCTACAAACTATTACAAATTTTCATTCTTTTCCAGAACCATTTTTCATTGGAATGCCCTACTCCGCTAAATAGTTACGCTCCCCACAATAAGCCATCAAAATACGGTTGACTCTTATTATGTCAAACACATATTTCAAACTACAACAATATTTTTAGAGCTTTTGTTGACATTTTTCTAGATATTAAGAGTTCATCACCTTTTATCTCAAACTACTGTTACTTAACAGCCCCCGCCCATCGGTGCTTGAAGAAATAGATGGTCTGCATGATGCTTCCACGCAGAGCTGAAGCCGACCCGCAGACGATTACTGGTAAGCCGCTTAGAGGATCTAAGCCTGCCCAGGCAAAGCGGTGCGAGTTGGCCCGTCCATACTTATTAACCTTATTGGTTTCATTGGACGGCAGGGCTTGAGATGTCATTTCATCTCGATGTCGGGCAAAAGTACCTCAAAATTGGAAGCAGCGTCTCCAAAATGACCTTTACAGTGTTGACGGGGACGTTAAACCTCAATTCAAACAAAAACAAATAGTCTTAAGGACAAACAAACAAAAATATCGTTTGAATAAAATAGAAAAAAAAAAAGAAATAAAACAACAAAGTTCCTTCCCTTCGACCACAAATGCCGTGAAACTCCACAGAAAGGGAGGAAATATCTGTCAGATGAGTTTCGCACTGCCGTCATTTCGTTTTCGCGCATTTTACTGATTTTAGCTGTCAGAAAATCTGTCTGTCGAAGCGAGTGGTCGGTATGATGACAAAATGATACAAGCGTTATCCACATCATTTACATATGAATCTTATTACAAACCTGTTTTTTGAGAACCCTCCAGTTATGGTTGGATGAATTTAAGTAAATAAAAGACAACTATATAATTTGCAGTTGCACTTATTAATGAATATTCCACAAATAACGTCCAAATTACTATAAATAGCAAAGTGCGATTTTTCTTTTTCACACCATTTTCATGATTTGATTTGTGTCAGTCTTTAAGTTTGCAGACAGTCTTTAAATTTATAGACCGTCTTTTAATAAAAACAACTTTCTTAGACCTGTTGAAGTTGCGCAGGCACACTGATTTGGATCCGTTCTTTTCTGTGCCTACGGTTGGGTAAAACGTTGCATTGAACTGTTTTGTTCTTAACTTTTAATGTTTACTTTGAATGATATGTGGCTCTATGGCCTAAATGGTACTAGCGCTGACTCTCAATCATTAGGTCTCTCATGGTCGGGTATAAAAGCCAAGGCCGCGCCGGGCCGGGCCGATCCGCCGAGCCAAAAAAAAACAAAAAACGATCAATAAATTTAAAATTTAGTCCCTTGGCACAGTGAAGCTATATATTGCAGTCAGTTTGGTATAAAATTGTTATGAATAACATATTTGGTGACTGCACGAAGTTTCATCTCTCTACATTGTTTTATTTTCTTGTAATAACATTTTTTTTCCGAAATCGAGGGGTATAAAAGCCAAGGCCGGGAAAAATGGAAATATTTCTTAATTTCTTACGGTTTTATCGGTTAAAGAAATTCTTTTTGCCCTGATGTTATTTAAATTTGATCATTTTTATCGTGTGTACATAGAAATATAATAAACATATCAAAAATCACATTAAATGATCTTATTCCTTATTTTCTAATGGTTTCTATTTTTAGATTATCTTTACTAAAGGAAACGACCGAAATGTACCGAAAAGGTAAAAAAAAAGTTTTGTTACTGCTAGCTGGAATTAAAGAAATATAAAAATTGATTGTTATATTTGCTAACATGTATGTGTATATTAAAATGCTAAAGAAAAAATTGCAACTTTTATTTTTCTTTAATTCCAGCTAGCAGTAAACAAAACTTTCTTCTCTTTCGGTCCTTTTCCGTCGTTTTCTTTAATTAAGTCAATTTAAAAATAGAAACAATTAAAAAGTAAGAAAATTGATAATAGAAGGTAGTCTTATATGTTTGTTTTATTTTTCTATGGACAAGTGATGACAATAATCAAGTTCAAATATTTTCAGGACAAAAAGAAGTACTTTAACCTGAAGATTTGCAAGAAATTAAAAAATATTATTATTTTCCCCGGCCCTGGCTTTTATACCCCTCGATCTCGGAAAAACGGTTATTTCAAGAAAATGAAACAATGTAGAGAGATAAACCTTCGTGCAGTTAACAAATATGCTATTTATAATAATTTGATACCCAATTTATAATAATTTGATACCCAACTGACCTAGATATATATCTTAATTATAACAAGAGACGAAATATAAAATCTTCGGAACGGCATTTTTGGCTCGGCGGCTCGGCCCGGCCCGGCGCGTCCTTGGCTTTTATACCCGACCGTCTCTCATCTGGCCACATGCGAGGTGCCAAGTTCTGAAACAGATCAGGCAGTTTTTCTCCGGGGACTCCGGTTTTCGGCCATCTCTGAATTATGATCAGCTCGAAATGAGTGAAATAATCTTGAACAAACCAAACATAATGATTTGAGTCCCTATTCCGTATTGCAACAAAATATGTTAACATATCATTCTAGTTCAATTGCTCTCTCGCCCACGCCCATCGGGGCTTGAAGAAATAGTTGGGCTGCATGATGCTTCCACGCAGAGCTGAAACCAATCGCACGTGAGTACTGGTAAACCGCTTAGTGGTTCTAAGCATGAACAGGAAAAGTGGCACGAGTTGGATAGTTCATGCATATAAATCCTATTGGGCGGCAGGGCTTGATGTCATTTCATCTCAATGTCTGGAAAAAGTCCCTTAAACTTGGAAGCGACGTCTCTAAAATGACCTATACAGTGTTGATGAGGACGTTAAACCACAATTCAAACAAACAAACAAACAAAATCAATTACCTCAAGATATCTTTACACAAAATTTGATATCAAAATATATGATTGTATTCTGTTTTCAAATTATATGATTATTTTCTGAACTTCTTAAGAATTTATAATTAATAATTTAATAAAAGGATTCATAATGGCAATAAATTATAAATTAAACACAGCAAAAAAAAAATATTCCTACTTTGTTCCGATCCTCAGTTTTGAGCAGGGGCAATTCCGGACTTGTCTTGCGCAAGGAAGGAATTCTCATTTTGCGCAACAAAGTGAGAATTTCTACTTTTGCACAGGACCATTCCGGAATTGTTGTTTAAAATAAATGAAAAAGGTTAATTTGGAAACAAAGGATACATATTAGAATGAAAACCGGAAACTCGGTTTTATTGAGTTTCTTCATAAACAACACTGATGTCTTCAAGGCTGAATACGCCCCCTAGCATCGATTTCAGCGGTACTCGATTTTCAAATTACCAGCAATGGACGAGATGTATCCAAAGAAAATAAAAATGTGGGCCCCGTCAAGCGATTTTTGGTACTTATCGCCTATGCGAGCAGCGAAGGTTCTGGCGAGCTGCGCTTCCGCGCAGTCTCGCCAGAACATTCGCTGCTCGCTCATACAAGCAGTTAATCAAGAGGAACCTTCAGACAGAAAGCCATATCCCTGGCCCCTCTGAATGGCTGGGGATGCGCAGTTAAAATTTGTCATGACGGAATGCTCGAAGACACAAATTCGCTTGGCGGGGATCATATAATCTGCAACATGATGCACTATAAACCCTACTTTGCACAGAACAGATATAGTGGGGTTTAGATGTGTGTTCCTTGTACGTGATATGAATCGCCTAGACGATTCGCCTGACATGTCAAGCAAATTGTGTGTGTTTTTTTTTTTTTTTTTAATATGGGCCCCCGTCAAACGATTTTGGTACTTATCGCCTATGCGAGCAGCGAAGGTTCAGGCGAGCCTACGCATCCGCGCAGTCTCGCCAGAACCTTCGCTGCTCGCTCATACAAGCAGTGAATCAAGAAGAACCTTCAGACAGAAAGCAATATCCCTGGCCCCTCTGAATGGCTGGGCATGCGCAGTTAAAATTTATCATGACGGAATGCTCGAAGGGCGGGGCTCATATCAGTTTGTTTGATATTTTAAGTGTTTGGTTTCAATTTCAGGGTAAGTGCTCGCTGATTGAATACTACAGAAAATAGTTGACCAGAACTATTGAATGTTGTTTGTGCTGACTCACTTATTTTCAAGGTAGGATTTGTTTTTGTAGACTTATTGCATGTTGGCTTTGCACTGTGTAATCATCACGAAAACACGCCTATATAATTTTGACCCCCTTGAACCCCACTTTTATATAGTAAATTTTGGGTTCCCGGGGTATACCTTATTTTTCTTATTTCTGCTCTAAAATATAGATTGTTGGTACTGGTTAGAACCGCCTCGATGATGAGGCGGTTCTAACGAGTGCCCACAATCTATATTTTGAGCAGAAATAAGAAAAATATCACAATTTTTCATCATAAAATGTCCATTTTTTCGGCGATAAAGGTGGCAATGTATTTGTATAGGCGTGTTTGGGTAATGTTAAGGTAAACTAACCCTACCGCCGCTTTACCCTATTTATGTTGGATGAACCCTTCTATTCCATTGTTTGCAGGTCCATTTCCAACTTCCTTAAGATTTGTTTGTTTGATTTGAGGTTTAACGACCCAGTCAACACTATTTAGGTCATTTTGAAGACGTTGCTTTCAATTTTGTAGGACTTAAACACGCAACTGAGATGAAATGACATCTTAAACGCGGTGGTCAGTGAACTAATAGGGTTTATATACATGGGCGGTCCCACTCGCACCACTTTGCCTGGGCAAACGTAAACTTCCTGAAGGGGTTTACCAGCACTCATGTGCGGTCGATTTCATCATGCAGCCCAATCTGTCTCATCAAGCACTGATGGTCTTCTTATCGCTCAGTGGTTAGCGTCTTCGACCAATGATCCAGAGGTTGTAGGTTCGAATCCGGCCACCGGAGGCGAATTATGTCTTTTGGGAAGACGTGAAATGCCACTGCCCCACTCCACCCAGTTGTAAATGGGCAGCAGTGGTAAAATTAAAAAAGATATAGAAGCTTTATTTAACATGGCATATATAAACTCTATAGGACAAAGTTCCTTTAACGAATACTTACTTGCCTTCATTCATCTTCCTATAGGACTATCCTTGATAATGCGAGCGTCTGCCATTTTCACGCATTTGGTATGGCGTGGCCGGGGATCGAACCTGTGACCTCCCATTCCCGAAGCGGACGCTCTCCACTGAGCTATCGGGACCGGTACTGAACCGGTGTTAAAGTCACTGCCTCCCTCTCGTGCGCGTGATAAAATCCTGAATGAGTGTTTGATAGCGATTCAAATAAGCTCGAAGCTTTCATTGCAATCGATCAAAAATAAATTAGTATAATCTATGATGTCTCTAGATAATTTTGATTTATTTAACGGGGATTCTTGTCGTTCTAATCTCAGGATGTCTTGTCGTTCTAATCTCAGGATGTCTTGTCGTTCTAATCTCAGGATTTCTGGTCGTTCTAATCTCAGGATTTCTTGTCGTTCTGATCTCATGCTTTGCTTCACACCTCTTCACCTGTGTATTCACTATTTATTGCCGTTATATACTATATGAATGAATTTTTATCGATCTGTAAACTCGGGCGAATCACTGTCAAACAACATAAAGCCCAAAACGTCTCCCCGTACATCAACCATAGTGTAGTTTATATTTTACTTTTGGTCCTTTGAGATCAGCGTGAATATTCTAAGAAATCAGAAATAAATTTTTGGTTTAGACTCATACTCTAGACAGGTTTTTAATTTTTTTGGACCCCAATTTGATTTATATCAGTCTATGTATCGACTGCCTATTCGAAATTTGCAAAATTGCTGTATGTTTCCTTTGGCTTTCTTTGCCGAATCATTACAGGGTCACTGATGAGGCTTTATTAGCCGAAACTACGTAGTATGACCCATCTTCTTTCTTATGAATGTTTTCATTGCTCTTAAAGGAACTCATTTTTGATTTTTATCTCACTGTTATATAGGGTTTAAATGACATTGATCACATGACTGTCACTGACCAATGAAGTTAAAACTTCCAAACTGAATTGTCATTGTTAGCTCATCTGACCGAAGGTCATGGTGAGCTTTGGTGACTGTGAGATGTACGGCGTCGTCGTCCGTCGTCCGTCGTACGTGCGTAAAATTTTATTTTGAACACGCTAGAAGCCAAAACTGAGGCCAAAGTTTGGCCAAATCATCATCAAATTTGCTTAGAATGATCACCATGACAATATCTCAGTCAAGTTCGAATACGGGTCATGTCGGGTAAAAAAGTTGGTCAGTAGATCAAATCTTAGAAGAACCTTGTCAACACACTAGCCGTCACAGTTTTGGTCCTTGCTCAGAATGATCTTGACAATATCTCGATCAAGTTGGAATTTGAATCATGTCGAGTCAGAAAATAGGTCAGTAGGTCGAATCATAGAAAAACCTAGTGAACATTAGAGGTCACACTTTTGTACAATCATCAAACTTGCTCATAATGACCATCTTGACAATATCTCGGTCAAGATCGAATATAGGCTAAGTCGGGTCAATAAGTAGGACAGTAGATCAAATCATTGAAAAACTTTGTGAACTTAGAGGCCAAAGTTTTGGCCCGATCGTCATCAAACTTGCTAAGAGTGATCATCTTAGCAATATCACGATCAAGTTCGAATATTGGTTCTGTAGTGTTAAAAAGTAGGCTAGCAGGTCAAATCATAGAAAAACCTTGTGAATACTTTGGAGGCTACACTTTTGATCCAATCATCATCAAACTTCCTCAGAATAATTATCTTGACAATATCTTAGTCAAGTTTGAATATGCATAATGTCGGGTCAAAAAGTAGGTCAGTACGTCAAATTATAGAAGCAAACCTTGTGAACACACTAGAGGCCACAGTTTAGGTCCGATCATCATCAAACTTGCTTAGAATGATCATCGTGACAATATCTCGGTCAAGTGTGAATATGGGTCATGTCAGATTAAAAAAGTAGGCCTGTCGGTGAAATAATAGAAAAACCTTGTGAACAATCTAGAGGCCCTTTTTGATCCAATCATCATCCAACTTGCTCAGAATAATCATCTTGACAATATCTCTGCCAAGTTCGAATATGTTAACACAATAGAGAGCAGTCCAGCCCATTCATCATCAAACTTGCTCAGACTGATCATCTTGACAATATCTCGTTCAAGTTTGAATACGAGTCATGTCGGGACGAAAAGTAGATCAGTATGTCAGATCAAAACCTTGTGAACACTGTACAGGCTTGGTACAATCCTTGAACAATCATCTTGACAATTTCTCACTCAAGTTCGAATATGGGTCACGTCGGATCAAACAGTATGTCAGTAGGTCAGATCATAGAAAAAAAAACCTTGTGAACACTCTAGAGGCCATAGTTGTGGTCCAATTATCATATATCTTGCTCTGAATGATCATCTCGAAAATACCTTGGTCAATTTGAATGTGGCTCATGGCGAATCAAAACCTAGATCAGTAGGTCACTTTGAAATACCTTTTGAACCGTTTGAGATAGTCTTCATATTTGGCAGAAGTTCCTTTTGACAATCGCTTCCCACAAATACCAAAACATGACCTGTGACCTTGACCTGTGACCTACTTTATCATAACTTGTGAAGCATTTGAGATAGAGCCTTCAAAGTTGGCATGTATGTTCCATGTGTCAAGGTATTGCCACCCGTACAAACAATTTTGACCCATGACCTTGACCTTTGACTTAATGTGTCATAACTTTTAAAGCATTTGAGATAGAGCCTTCATATTTGACATGTAGGTTCCTTGTGACAAGGGCTTCCTATTCATATAAAACTATTACATGTGACATTGACTTTGACATGTGACCTACTTTATCATAATTTTAACCGTTCGTGAAAAAGCCTTCATATTTGACATGTATGCTCCTTGTGTCAAGGACTTCCCACATATACAAAACTTTTGACCTGTGACCGTGACCTTTGACCTACTTTTGAACCATCTAAGATAGAGCCTTCATATTTATGATAGCGCTTTTATATTTTGCATGTATGCTCCTTGTGACAAGGGCTTCCCACCCTTATAAACATTTTGACCTGTAACCCTGACCTCTGACCTACTTTTTCATAAATTTTGAACTATTTGAGATAGTGCCTTCATCTTTGGGATGAAGGTTCCTTTTGATAAGGGCGTCCCACTCATGCAAAACCATTTGGACTTGTGACCTTGACCTGCGACCTACATTATAACTTTGAACAATTTTTGATAGAACCATTATATTTTGCATATAACTTCTTTTTGACGGGGTTTCCTACCTATACAAAAATGTTGACCTGTGGCCTAGACCTTTGACCTGCTTTATCTTAACGTTTGAACTATTTGAGATAGAGCTTCCATATTTGGCATATATGTTCCTTCTGACAAGGGCCTAGCACCCATACAAAAATTTGACATGTGACCTTGAGCTTTGATCTACTTTGTCATAACTTTTGATCCATGCTGGAATGAATGTTTCTGTGACAAGTCTAGCCCCCTACCGCCCTGTCACTAGAACTAAAAAATATACAATTAAGCAAATGACCTCTACTCCAAAATATACAAAATAATGTCAAAGAAATGTTTCTTGGGTCACTGTTATCTTTTTGAATATTCATTTAAGCCATACCCATTTCTGTCTATCAACCTATCAAATTGCTTAATGTAATTTATTGCTACAATTCATAAGCTGAATGGCAAACAGTGTAGATCCTGATCAGATGGCTTCAGAAGCCATCTGATCTGGATCTACACTGTTTGCAAAGATAGGGGTTGTCGTGAACAGCAAGAGAAGGGGTACAACCAGAATTGCTCAAATCATCCAATCCACCTTACATTACAACCTGCTTTATTTCTACAATAATGATCAAGTGAGCGATCTTGGGCCGCTATAGTCCTCTTGTTTTCTTGACTGTCACAAATCAATAAAACAACCAAACTGTATTGCTTTTGGTCACATGACTGTCGCTGACCAATAAAGTTAAAACGTCCAAACTGTATTTCAATTGGTCACTTGACAGTCACAAACCAAAAGAGTCAAAACGTTCAAACTGTATTTCTATTGACCACATGACTGTCACAAACCAAAAAGGTAAAAATAATCAAACCGCCCAAACTGTATTGCTATTGGTCACTTGACTGTCACAAACAAAAAAAGTCAAAACGTCTAAACTTTATTGCTATTGATCACATGACTGTAACAAACCAGAACGGTCAAAACGCTCAAACTGTTCTGCTATTGGTCACTTGACTGTCACTGACCAATAAAGTTAAAATGGATGAACTTTATAACTATTTGTCGCATGACTGTTACTGACCAACGAAGTTGAATGACGGTCCCATGACACCCACCCCTCCCCCATTAAATTTAAAAGGTCCAAATTGAATTTACAAATGTTCAAACAGTATTACTGTTGGTCACATGACTATCAGCGACCAATAATTTAAAACGTCCAAACAGCATTGCAGTTGGTCACGTGACTATCACTAACCAATAAATATAAAAAGTCCAAACTCTATTGCTGTTGGTTACAGAAATGTCACTTACAAATAAAGTTGAAACATCCTTACTGTACTACTATTGGTCACATGACTTTCCCTGACCAAATAAAGTAAAGTATCAAAACTTTATTGCTATGGACCAATAAAGTGAAATCGTCCAAAGTGTATTGCTACTGAGCACATGATTGTCACTGACCCGATAAGTAAAACGTCCAACTTATATTGCTGTTCGTCATATATCTGTCACTACAGTTAAAGCATCCTTATTGTGTTGCTATAATAATAATACCCATTTCTGACAATGAAAAGTCATAATCACATTTGCGAAATTTTACTGTATGTGTATTATAAGATGACTGAGGCGTAAAAAAAAACAGACGTGTTTCTACTATCATGCAACAAAAGTTTGGTCAGTAGGTGGAAGAAGCTTTCATTACAGGGTCACTGATGAGGCTTTATTAGCCGAAACTACGTAGTATGACCCATCTTCTTTCTTATGAATGTTTTCATTGCTCTTAAAGGAACTCATTTTTGATTTTTATTCATTTATTATGTCTCCCCACTGTCCTGGGAGACCTATTATTTTTCCCCTATCTGTCTGTCTGTCTGTCCATCTGTCTGTCACAAAATCATGTACGCTCTATAGCTTAAAAACCGTTCAAGCTATCTTCACGAAACTTCATGTAAATATTAATCAACATTAGACGACGTACACAGCGCAAGAACCATAAATCTCACGTTAATACGTTTTGAGTTATATTCCTTGGAAGTTTGTGACAAAATCGTGTATATATGTATGGGCAAATCGTGGCCGGTCAATAAATTTCTTTTTTTTTTTTTTTGATGGATTTTGAAATTTCTTGGCAGAAATGTTAATCACCATGAGACGATGTGTCGCGCGCCATACTGACCAATAAAGATAACACACGCTTTCTATGAAGCCCCGCCCATAGGGGCTTGAAGAAATATATGGGCTGCATGATGCTTCCACGCAGAGCTGAATCCGGCCCGCACACTAGTACTGGTAAACCGCGTAGAGGATCTAAGCCTGTCCAGGAACCGCGGTGCGAGGCGGACCGTCCATGCTAATAAACCCTATTGGTTTCATTGGGCGACAGGGCTTGAGATGTCATTTCATCTCAATGTCGGGTAAAAGTCACACACAATTGGAAGCAACTTCTCCAAAATGACATTTACAGTGTTGACGGGGACGTTAAACCTCAAATCAAACAAACAAACACGCTTTCTATGTTGATAATGGTCACGTGTAAGTCACTGGCCAATAAAGATAATACACCCTTGCTGTTCAGATATTGAAGTTACCGGCCCCGATAGCTCAGTTGGTAGAGTGTCCGCTCCTGGGAACGGGAGGTCACGGGTTCGATCACGGGCCGCGACATACCAAAGTCGTTAAAATGGTACTAGCTGTTCCTCGCTTGGCACTCAGATATGCGGGGTAGAGCTAGGACTGGTCGACCCAGTGTCAGGATAATGTGACTGGGTGTGGTATCATGTAATGTGTCTGGGACATGATACTTCAGTGAGGCAGCACTATAAAAGTGAGCATTGAGCTCCCTGTCGCAACCAGACACCGTCGTGATATGACTGAAAAATTGTTGAAAGCGACGTTAAACCCGAATTCACACACACACACACAGATATTGAAGTTATGAATTCCACTTAATAATAACGATAACACACTCTTACTGCATTGATAAAGGTCTCATTATTGTATTTAACAACAAAGATAACACACAATTGTTGTATTGATATTGGTTTCATGTCTGCCACCGACCAATGAAGACAGAATTGATGCTGTTCTCATTATTAACACTGACTAATAAAGATAATATCGTACTATCGCTAACTAATCCACATAGCACACCCTTACTGTATTGATATTGTTCTCATTATTGACCCTGAACAAAAAAGCTAAAACACGCTAACTGTATTGATATTGGTCTCATTTTGTCACTGACCAATAAAGATAGCACATTGTTACTGTATTGACATAGGTCACATTATAGTTACTGACCAATAAAGACAACACACTCTTACTCCATTGATATAGGTCTCATTATTGTCACTGACTAATAAAGATAACACATTTCTTACTGTATTGATATTGCCGCCCCCGCCAATAGGGGCTTCGAGAAATAAAACCCATGCCAACTGAACTCCCGAGATATTCTCCCTCAGCAACCATGGCAACAGAACCAACCCTTCCCCTTCCTTCCAATCCAAAGAACTCATCAGTGAGTTGTCTGTTACAAAAATGCTTTTATACGAACCTTGCCTGTCTTGAATTCTCGCAACACCTTTATACCTCAACTCTCAACTCAACTCATCTTTATACCCCCCACAAATGAAATTTGGGGGGGGGGGGGGTATATAGGAGTGAGCTTGTCGGTCTGTCGGTCTGTCTGTCTGTCGGTCGGTCGGTCTGTTGACTTGGTTTCCAGACGATAACTCAAAAAGCGCTTCACCAATTTTTATAAATTTTGGTACACTGATGTAACATCATAAAATACAGGTCAAGTTCGATTTCCACTACAATTCGTCAATTTTCGACATAGTTATGGCCCCTTTCAAGTGAAAAAATTGCAAAATGCGCTGATGTACTATCAAGGCAGTTTTTGTGGGGGTATTCATCACCTTTAGTGATAGCTCTAGTTATTCAAGCTTAGGTTACAAAAGTAACATTAAGCGAAAATGCCCCCCCCCCCCCCGCCCATAGGGGCTTGAAGAAATATATGGGCTGCATGATGCTTCCACGCAGAGCCGAATCCGGCCGGTACTCTAGTACTGGTAAACCGCTTAGAGGATCTAAACCTGTCCAGGAACCGCCGTGCGAGGCGGACCGTCCATGCTAATAACCCCTATTGGTTTCATTGGGCGACAGGGCTTGAGATGTCATTTTATCACAATGTCGGGTAAAAGTTCCACAAAATTGGAAGCAACGTCTCCAAAATGACCTTTACAGTGTTTACGGGGACGGTAACCTCAAATCAAACAAACAAAACTGTATTGATATTGGTCTTAAGATTGTTACTTACCGATTCTTACTGTATTGATAATGGTCGCATATTTGTCACTAAGCAACCTTACTGTATTGTTATTGGTCTCATTATTGTCCCTTACCGATCCTTACTGTATTGATAATGGTCGCATATTTGTCACTAAGCAATAAAGATAACACAAACAATAACAAAATAAACCACAACAGAAGAACCGCATTGGAACGGTCAGCGGAGACGATTCCACCGTGACGCTTAAATCGATTACGTGGCCACAATCCTCGCCCTTACTTCCGTCGCGATTTGGACAAATGATTTGTTCAATCCACATGAAGGCCTCCTAACTTATCAGTGCAACATCTCCGTAAACACAAATGATCAAACAACCACAGAGATGAAACAACGACGAGGACTCAACAGCAAGATACCACTGAAATGCTGGAGAAAAAGAAAACCAACAGTTAGACTCCGATGGGCCCGACCAGAGACAGAGCATCAGGCACCAACCAACATTACTTTGAATTAGATCTCTCTAATTCTCAATAAGCCGTCATAAAATCTCAGGCGTGCAATTAAAGAACGAAGCAGAGTTTTCAACCGTGATTGGGTTAACTACCATGCATGCAGTCTGTCGTATAACATTTATGCTGTACCCAATCTTTTTATATCGAAGACTGTTTTTACGAATTTGGGTGCTTAAGTCATTGCGATATTTTTCGGAATTAATATACTAAGTCACCATAAAATTCCGGTACCGATAGACCTTGTTGCAGAAGAGATTTAAGTCCAATATTGAATTTTATAATTAAATCGGAATGACGTCTCGTATAAAATTTTGAAAATGCTTTGCGTAGTTTATGGTACCGATAACCCTGATTAAAAAGTTTAGCCGTTAACAATTTATTACGCGTGTTGAAGTCAGTTACATGACTACACACTCTGCAAATCGATTTATTTGCGAAATATAAACGCCATAGGATGGCGAACGAGGAACATCACCAAATCTCAAAATCAAAATCATCGCGTTTATCATAAATTTTGCACGAAACAAACCCATCTACAATAGATAGATGTAAATCCAAAAAACGGGGCATCGATATCAGAAGAATTTGCTTTATTTAACTGAAGTTGTGGGGGGACTTGACTGGTCAAACCATCGAAATATATATTATCAATATTTAATAAATCATCAGAATATCTAGAAGTGGAGCAAAAAGTTTCAATGATTTCAGACTGGTTTTCAGCAGAAAGGGAAATCATGAAGTCTCTCTCATAACAAAACAAAAGCAGGTCGGCCATAAGTGGTGCGCAATTAGTACCCATCGGAATACCAGCGACTTGTCTAAATAACTTTGTACCAACTCTTATGTAAATATTGTCAAGTAGAAAGTTGAGAGCTTCACACACTTTCTGACATGAACATAAAGTATAATTCGTATGCTCTTCAGAAGTGAAAAAAGCATTTCTTACATTACATGCAATATAGGCGGAGTCTTCCCTTAAATCATTAAGTCTTTCTTTTATAAGATTATGTGGAAGTGTAGTGTAAAGGGTGGAACAATCATAAGTTGACAGACTTGAAGCACGAAAACGCCTGGATTTAAATTTATTTAAAACTTTATTAGAATTTTTATAGACCAAAACAGATTTCTACCTGATCTTTCGAAGACTTTGTATCACAATATTTTATCACATGTTTTTTGATGGCAGTAAAACATGAAGTTAATAATTTGTAGAGTTCAGTTGTGGTACAAGAGCTTGAATTTGCAATAAACCCGATTTATATGGTCTTTTATGAAGTTTAGGTAACCAATATAACGTAAGAAGCTTGTCTTGGCCTTCTGTAATACAGTCAGCAAACTTGGTGGCTGAATGACTACAGCGATCATTAGTTAAAGCACTCTCTACAGCTTAGGGTTGAAGTTCATAGGCCTTAGTACCATCAAGTCTTTGCTGATGAGCGTTAACATAGTGAAGCCGTCAAGCAACGACCACATTGCTAGCGGCCTTATCAGCTGGAGCCAAAACAAACTTCTTATGAAATTCTTGAATACCTAGTTTAAGGTGACGTAAAGACGTCTTAGGTTTAGGGGGTAATACGTTCGTATTTTGCGAATAAAAAGAAATGCGTTTGTTCACTAGTTAACAAGCCTTTCTGTATTGATATATGTCTCATTTTTGTAACCGACCAACAATAACACACCCTTACTATATTGATATTGGTCTCATGGCTGTCATTGTCCAATGATGATAACACTTTCTTACTGTATTGGTATAGGTCTCATTATTGTCCCTGAAGAATAGAGGTTGTCTCTCTCTCTCTCTCTCTCTCTCTCTCTCTCTCTCTCTCTCTCTCTCTCTTTCATTCCCTCGTTTATTTATATTCAATATTTATTTTCAGTCATTCCATTCAGTTATGCTGTATATTCTTATTTGTGTTCGGGTGATGACACTTATAAGCTTGCTAGCTTACAGTCAGATCCTTCTACCATGTCTTATGTGGAATTGTATTTGATATTTGTTTCTAATGGGCCCCGTCAAGCGATTTTGATACTAATCGCCTATGCGAGCAGCGAAGGTTCAGGCGAGCCTGCGCATCCGCGCAGTCTCGCCAGAACATTCGCTGCTCGCTCATACAAGCAGTGAATCAAGAGGAACCTTCAGGCATAAAGCCATATCCCTGGCCCCTCTGAATGGCTGGGCATGCGCAGTTAAAATTTGTCATGACGGAATGCTCGAAGACACAAATTCGCTTGGCGGGGCTCTAATAAAATATTGTTTAAAGCAACAATAAAGATAATCAGTACGGTAACAAGACCGTGCGACATAGTGCTTTTTTCACATCTCAAAAATAGCTACTTTTCTGATGAATATGATTTTGTCTCACCTTTATTCCAAACATAGGGCGTGGGTGCCCGTTAGGGCCGCTTCATTGACGTGGTTCTATCGAGTACCCAAAGCCTTTGTCTTGGAGAAGAAAAAGGGAAAATGAATGTACAAGTTTTCTCTATATACAAGGTTTCGTTATATGTTCAAGTTTTGTGGTGTTTACCTTGCTTTCAAAGGATAACCCTTTTGTAGAACATAGTTGACGTCACTACAACTGATGTCTGGGAATGTTTGGCGGCCGTAAAAAGTCTCCTTGCCCTACATCATAGTGTAGTTTATATTTTCTTGTCTTTTGGGATCATTGATTACATTGTGGGATTTTGAAAATATTTGAGTGTCATTGAAGAGGCCGAAACTAGCTTGTCTGGCCCAGAAATCATGTACACTTCATATTTTCCAGTTCTTTGGTGTATTCCTTACTTCAAAAGAATAACACTTTGATAGAAAATATTTGACGTCACTACAGCTGATGTCTGGGAATGTATGGCGGTCGTAAAATGTCTACCTGCCCTGCATCATAGTGTCGTTTATATATTATTGTCCTTTGGGATCATTGATTCCATTGTGGGATTTTGAAAATATTTGAGGGTCATTGAAGAGGCCTAACTGGCTGAAACTAGCTATTCTGGCCCAGAAAACATGAACACTTCATGTTTTCCAGTTCGGTGGTGTATTCCTTGCTTCCAGGGGGTAACCCAATTTTAAAACATATTAAAGGGGAAGTTCATCTCACGGTCTTGTTCACGTGATGACAGCCTTACTGTATTGATATTGGTCTCATTATTGTCACTGACCAATAATGATAATACTCTTTTACTGTTTTGATATTGGTCTCATTATTGTCACTGACCAATAAAGATTAACACTCTTAAAATATTGTTAGAAGCATCCGTGGTCGAGTGGTTACGCTACTCGCCTTGTACACCAGGGGTCGCAGGTTCGATCCCGGGCTTCTCCAGACTTTCGGATGAGTCTTTAAACCGATGTCCCGTCTCCGTATGACATTAGCTATTGGTGGGACGTAAACTGATACACTCACTCACTTAAAGTATTGTTAGAGGTCTCATTATTGTCACTGACCAATAAAGATAGTACATCCTTAACTGTATTGATATTGGTCTCATTTTGTCACTCACCAATAAAGATAAAAAATCTTACTGTATTGATATCTGTCTCATTTTTGTCACTGACCAATAAGATGTCACATTATTATTGTATTCATATAGGTCTCATTATTGTCACCGACCAATATAGTGTTATGTTGTTGGTCCCATTATTGTCAGTAACTGATGAAGACATAGGTCTCATTATTGTCACCGACCAATATACTGTGATGTTATTGGTCTCATTATTGTCACTAACCGATGAAGATAACACATTTTTATTGTATTCATATAGGTCTCATTATTGTCACCGACCAATATAGTGTTATGTTATTGGTCTCATTATTGTCAGTAACTGACCAAATTTACTGTATTGTTATATGTTTCGCATTATTGTCATTGACAAATCAAGATAGCACAGCCTTACTCTATTGATATTGGTCTCTTTAATGTCACTGAAAAATAAAGATAACCAAAACGATAACACAACCGTGCGACATAGTGCATTGTTTTCACATCTCCAAAATGGCTTCTTTACTGAAGAATGTGATTTTTGTCTCACCTTTATTCCAAACATA
The DNA here is from genome assembly GCA_963580285.1 of Lucinisca nassula. NCBI lineage: Eukaryota > Metazoa > Mollusca > Bivalvia > Lucinida > Lucinidae > Lucinisca > Lucinisca nassula. The sequence continues at coordinate 333,334 of CAUZLF010000551.1, forward strand.
GGTTGTGGGTGCCCATTAGAGCCACGTCATTGAGGTGCTTCTACCTTGTACCGACAGCCTTTGTCTTGGAGAAGAAAAAGGGAAAATGAATATACAGGTTTTCTCTATATACAAGTTTTCGCTATATTTTCCAGTTTTGTGGTGTATTCTTTGCTTTCAAAGGATAACCCTTTTATCGAACATAGTTGACGTCACTACAGCTGATATCTGGGAATGTTTGGCGGCCGTAAAAAGTCTCCCTGCCCTCCATCATAGTGTAGTTTATATTTTCTTGTCCTTTGGGATCACTGATTCCATTGTGGGATTTTGAAAATATTTGAGGGTCATTGAAGAGGCCTAATTGGCCGAAACTATAAAGATAAAAAATCTTACTGTATTGATATCTGTCTCATTTTTGTCACTGACCAATAAGATGACACATTTTTACTTTATTGACATAGGTCTCGTTATTGTCACCGACCAATATACTGTAATGTTATTGGTCTCATTATTGTCACTAACCGATGAAGATAACACATTTTTATTGTATTCATATAGGTCTAATTATTGTCACCGACCAATATAGTGTTATGTTATTGGTTTCATTATTGTCAGTAACTGGTGAAGACATAGGTCTCATTTTTGTCACCTACCAATATACTGTAATTTTATTGGTCTCATTGTTGTCACTAATTGATAAAGATAACACATTTTTATCGTATTCATATAGGTCTCATTATTGTCACCGACCATTATAGTGTTATGTTATTGGTCTCATTATTGTCAGTAACTGACCAATCTTACTATATTGTTATATGTGTCGCATTATTGTCACTGACCAATCGAGATAGCACAGCCTTTATCTATTGATATTGGTCTCTTTAATGTCACTGAACAATAAAGATAACCAATACGATAACACAACCGTGCGACATAGTGCATTGTTTTCACATCTCCAAAAATGGCTACTTTTCTGAAGAATATGATTTTTGTCTCACCTTTATTCCAAACATAGGTTGTGGGTGCTCATTAGAGCCACGTCATTGAGGTGGTTCTAACAAGTACCCACAGCCTTTGTCTTGGAAAGGAAAAAAGGGAAAATGAATGTACAGGTTTTCTCTATATACAAGTTTTCGCAATATTTTCCAGTTTTGTGGTGTATTCTTTGCTTTCAAAGGATAACCCTTTTATCGAACATAGTTGACGTCACTACAGCTGATGTCTGGGAATGTTTGGCGGCCTTAAAAAGTCTCCTTGCCCTACATCATAGTGTAGTTTATATTTTCTTGTCCTTTGGGATCACTGATTCCATTGTGGGATTTTGAAAATATTTGAGGGTCATTGAAGAGGCCTAATTGGCCGAAACTAGCTATTCTGGCCCAGAAAACACGTACACTTCAAATTTTCCAGTTCTTTTGTGTATTCCTTGCTTCCAATGGATACCACTTTTATAGAACATATTTGACGTCACTACAAATGATGTCTTGGAATGTGTGGCGGCCTTAAAACGTCTCCCTGCCCTACATCATAGTGTAGTTTATATGTTCTTGTCCTTTGGGATCATTGATTCCATTGTTGGATTTTGAAAATATTTGAGGGTCATTAAAGAGGCCTAATTGGCCGAAACTAGCTATTCTGGCCCAGAAAACATGTACACTTCATATTTTCCAGTTCTGTGGTGTATTCCTTGCTTTCAAGGGATAACCCTTTTTTAAAACATATTAAAGGGGATGTTCATCTTACGGTCTTGTTCACGTTATGACAGCCTTACTGTATTGATATTGGTCTCATATCTGTCACTGACCAATAAAGATAATACACTTTTACTGTTTTGATATTGGTCTCATTATTGTCACTGACCAATAAAGATTAACACTCTTAAAATATTGTTAGAAGCCTCCGTGGTCGAGTGGTTACGCTACTCGCCTTGTACACTAGGGGTCGCAGGTTCGATCCCGGGCTTCTCCAGACTTTCGGATGAGTCTTTAAACCGAGGTCCCGTCTCCGTATGACTTTAGCTATTGGTGGGACGTAAAACTTAAACACTCACTCACTCACTTAAAATATTGTTGGAGACCTCATTATTGTCACTGACCAATAAAGATAATACACACTTAACTGTATTGATATTGGTCTCATTTTGCCACTGACCAATAAAGATAAAAAAATCTTACTGTATTGATATCTGTCTCATTTTTGTCACTGACCAATAAGATGACACATTGTTACTTTATTGACATAGGTCTCATTATTGTCACCGACCAATATACTGTAATGTTATTGGTCTCATTATTGTCACTAACCGATGAAGATAACACATTTTTATTGTATTTATATAGGTCTCATTATTGTCACCGACCAATATAGTGTTATGTTATTGGTTTCATTATTGTCAGTAACTGATGAAGACATAGGTCTCATTATTGTCACCGACCAATATACTGTAATGTTGTTGGTCTCATTATTGTCACTAACCGATAAAGATAACACATTTTAATTGTATTCATAAAGGTCTCATTATTGTCAACGACCAATATAGTGTTATGTAATTGGTCTCATTATTGTCAGTAACTGACCAATCTTACCGTATTGTTATATGTGTCGCATTATTGTCACTGACCAATCGAGATAGCACAGCCTTAATCTATTGAAATTGGTCTCTTTAATGTCACTAAACAATAAAGATATCCAATACGATAACACAACCGTGCAACACAGTGCATTGTTTTCACATCTCAAAAATGGCTGCTTTTCTGAAGAATATGATTTTTGTCTCACCTTTATTCCAAACAAAGGTTGTGGATGCTCATTAGAGCCACGTCATTGAGGTGGTTCTAACTAGTACCCACAGCCATTGTCTTGGAGAAGAAAAAAGGGAAAATGAATGTACAGGTTTTCTCTATATACAAGTTTTCGCTATATTTTCCAGTTTTGTGGTGTATTCTCTGCTTTCAAAGGATAACCCTTTTATAGAACATAGTTGACGTCACTACAGCTGATGTCTGGGAATGTTTGGCGGCCTTAAAAAGTCTCCTTGCCCTACATCATAGTGTAGTTTATATTTTCTTGTCCTTTGGGATCACTGATTCCATTGTGGGATTTTGAAAATATTTGAGGGTCATTGAAGAGGCCTAATTGGCCGAAACTAGCTATTCTGGCCCAGATAACACGTACACTTCAAATTTTCCAGTTCTTTTGTGTATTCCTTGCTTCCAAAGAATACCACTTTTATAGAACATATTTGACGTCACTACAACTGATGTCTGGGAATGTGTGGCGGCCTTAAAACGTCTCCCTGCCCTACATCGTAGTGTAGTTTATATTTTCTTGTCCTTTGGGATCATTGATTCCATTGTGGGATTTTGAAAATATTTGAGGGTCCTTGAAGAGGCCTAATTGGCCGAAACTAGCTATTCTGGCCCAGAAAACATGTACACTTCATATTTTCCAGTTCTGTGGTGTATTCCTTGCTTTCAAGGGATAACCCTTTTTTAAAACATATTAAAGGGGATGTTCATCTAACGGTCTTGTTCACGTGATGACAGCCTTACTGTATTGATATTGGTCTCATATCTGTCACTGACCAATAAAGATAATACACTTTTACTGTTTTGATATTGGTCTCATTATTGTCACTGACCAATAAAAATTAACACTCTTAAAATATTGTTAGAAGCCTCCGTGGTCGAGTGGTTACGCTACTCGCCTTGTACACCAGGGGTCGCAGGTTCGATCCCGGGCTTCTCCAGACTTTCGGATGAGTCTTTAAACCGAGGTCCCGTCTCCGTATGACTTTAGCTATTGGTGGGACGTAAAACTGAAACACTCACTCACTCACTTAAAATATTGTTAGAGACCTCATTATTGTCACTGACCAATAAAGATAATACACACTTAACTGTATTGATATTGGTCTCATTTTGCCACTGACCAATAAAGATAAAAAAATCTTACTGTATTGATATCTGTCTCATTTTTGTCACTGACCAATAAGATGACACATTGTTACTTTATTGACATAGGTCTCATTATTGTCACCGACCAATATACTGTAATGTTATTGGTCTCATTATTGTCACTAACCGATGAAGATAACACATTTTTATTGTATTTATATAGGTCTCATTATTGTCACCGACCAATATAGTGTTATGTTATTGGTTTCATTATTGTCAGTAACTGATGAAGACATAGGTCTCATTTTTGTCACCGACCAATATACTGTAATGTTGTTGGTATCATTATTGTCACTAACCGATAAAGATAACACATTTTAATTGTATTCATAAAGGTCTCATTATTGTCAACGACCAATATAGTGTTATGTAATTGGTCTCATTATTGTCAGTAACTGACCAATCTTACTGTATTGTTATATGTGTCGCATTATTGTCACTGACCAATCGAGATAGCACAGCCTTAATCTATTGAAATTGGTCTCTTTAATGTCACTAAACAATAAAGATAACCAATACGATAACACAACCGTGCGACATAGTGCATTGTTTTCACATCTCAAAAATGGCTGCTTTTCTGAAGAATATGATTTTTGTCTCACCTTATTTCCAAACAAAGGTTGTGGGTGCTCATTAGAGCCACGTCATTGAGGTGGTTCTAACTAGTACCCACAGCCATTGTCTTGGAGAAGAAAAAAGGGAAAATGAATGTACAGGTTTTCTCTATATACAAGTTTTCGCTATATTTTCCAGTTTTGTGGTGTATCCTCTGCTTTCAAAGGATAACCCTTTTATAGAACATAGTTGACGTCACTACAGCTGATGTCTGCGAATGTTTGGCGGCCTTAAAAAGTCTCCTTGCCCTACATCATAGTGTAGTTTATATTTTCTTGTCCTTTGGGATCACTGATTCCATTGTGGGATTTTGAAAATATTTGAGGGTCATTGAAGAGGCCTAATTGGCCGAAACTAGCTATTCTGGCCCAGATAACACGTACACTTCAAATTTTCCAGTTCTTTTGTGTATTCCTTGCTTCCAAAGAATACCACTTTTATAGAACATATTTGACGTCACTACAACTGATGTCTGGGAATGTGTGGCGGCCTAAAAACGTCTCCCTGCCCTACATCGTAGTGTAGTTTATATTTTCTTGTCCTTTGGGATCATTGATTCCATTGTGGGATTTTGAAAATATTTGAGGGTCCTTGAAGAGGCCTAATTGGCCGAAACTAGCTATTCTGGCCCAGAAAAAATGTACACTTCATATTTTCCAGTTCTGTGGTGTATTCCTTGCTTTCAAGGGATAACCCTTTTTTAAAACATATTAAAGGGGATGTTCATTTAACGGTCTTGTTCACGTGATGACAGCCTTACTGTATTGATATTGGTCTCATAACTGTCACTGACCAATAATGATAATTCACTTTTACTGTTTTGATATTGGTCTCATTATTGTCACTGACCAATAAAGATTAACACTCTTAAAATATTGTTAGAAGCCTCCGTGGTCGAGTGGTTACGCTACTCGTCTTGTACACCAGGGGTCGCAGGTTCGATCCCGGGCTTCTCCAGACTTTCGGATGAGTCTTTAAACCGAGGTCCCGTCTCCGTTTGACTTAAGCTATTGGTGGGACGTAAAACTGAAACACTCACTCACTCACTTAAAATATTGTTAGAGACCTCATTATTGTCACTGACCAATAAAGATAATACACACTTAACTGTATTGATATTGGTCTCATTTTGCCACTGACCAATAAAGATAAAAAAATCTTAAAGTATTGATATATGTCTCATTTTTGTCACTGACCAGTAAGATGACACATTGTTACTATATTGACATATGTCTCATTATTGTCACCGACCAATATACTGTAATGTTATTACTCTCATTATTGTCACTAACCGATGAAGATAACACATTTTTATTGTATTCATATAGGTCTCATTATTGTCACCGACCAATATAGTGTTATGTTATTGGTTTCATAATTGTCAGTAACTGATGAAGACATAGGTCTCCTTTTTGTCACCGACCAATATACTGTAATGTTATTGGTCTCATTATTGTCACTAACCGATAAAGATAACACATTTTAATTGTATTAATATAGGTCTCATTATTGTCACCGACCAATATAGTGTTATGTTATTGGTCTCATTATTGTCAGTAACTGACCAATCTTACTGTATTGTTATATGTGTCGCATTATTGTCACTGACCAATCGAGATAGCACAGCCTTAATCTATTGATATTGGTCTCTTTAATGTCACTGAACAATAAAGATAACCAATACGATAACACAACCGTGCGACATAGTGCATTGTTTTCACATCTCCAAAATGGCTGCTTTTCTGAAGAATATGATTTTTGTCTCACCTTTATTCCAAACATAGGTTGTGGGTAACAATTAGAGCCACGTCATTGAGGTGGTTCTAACTAGTACCCACAGCCTTTGTCTTGGAAAGCAAAAAAAGGGAAAATGAATGTACAGGTTTTCTCTATATACAAGTTTTCGCTATATTTTCCAGTTTTGTGGTGTATTCTTTGCTTTCAAAGGATAACCCTTTTATCGAACATAGTTGACGTCACTACAGCTGATGTCTGGGAATGTTTGGCGGCCTTAAAAAGTCTCCTTGCCCTACATCATAGTGTAGTTTATATTTTCTTGTCCTTTGGGATCACTGATTCCATTGTGGGATTTTGAAAATATTTGAGGGTCATTGAAAAGGCCTAATTGGCCGAAACTAGCTATTCTGGCCCAGAAAACATGTACACTTCATATTTTCCAGTTCTGTGGTGTATTCCTTGCTTTCAAGGGATAATCCTTTTTTAAAATATATTAAAGGGGATGTTCATCTAACGGTCTTGTTCACGTGATGACAGCCTTACTGTATTGATATTGGTCTCATATCTGTCACTGACCAATAATGATAATACACTTTTACTGTTTTGATATTGGTCTCATTATTGTCACTGACCAATGAAGATTAACACTCATAAAAAATTGTTAGAAGCCTCCGTGTTCGAGTGGTTACGCTACTCGCCTTGTACACCAGGGGTCGCAGGTTCGATCCCGGACTTCTCCAGACTTTCGGATGAGTCTTTAAACCGAGGTCCCGTCTCCGTATGACTTTAGCTATTGGTGGGACGTAAAACTGAAACACTCACTCACTCACTTAATATATTGTTAGAGACCTCATTATTGTCACTGACCAATAAAGATAATACACACTTAACTGTATTGATATTGGTCTCATTTTGCCACTGACCAATAAAGATAAAAAAATCTTAAAGTATTGATATATGTCTCATTTTTGTCACTGACCAGTAAGATGACACATTGTTACTATATTGACATAGGTCTCATTATTGTCACCGACCAATATACTGTAATGTTATTGGTCTCATTATTGTCACTAACCGATGAAGATAACACATTTTTATTGTATTCATATAGGTCTCATTATTGTCACCGACCAATATAGTGTTATGTTATTGGTTTCATAATTGTCAGTAACTGATGAAGACATATGTCTCATTCCTGTCACCGGCCAATATACTGTGATGTTATTGGTCTCATTATTGTCACTAACCGATAAAGATAACACATTTTTATGGTATTCATATAGGTCTCATTATTGTCAACGACCAATATAGTGTTATGTTATTGGTCTCATTATTGTCAGTAACTGACCAATCTTACTGTATTGTTATATGTGTCGCATTATTGTCACTGACCAATCGAGATAGCACAGCCTTAATCTATTGATAGTGGTCTCTTTAATGTCACTGAACAATAAAGATAACCAATATGATAACACAACCGTGCGACATAGTGCATTGTTTTCACATCTCCAAAATGGCTACTTTTCTGAAGAATATGATTTTTGTCTCACCTTTATTCCAAACATAGGTTGTGGGTAACAATTAGAGCCACGTCATTGAGGTGGTTCTAACTAGTACCCACAGCCTTTGTCTTGGAAAGTAAAAAAAGGGAAAATGAATGTACAGGTTTTCTCTATATACAAGTTTTCGCTATATTTTCCAGTTTTGTGGTGTATTCTTTGCTTTCAAAGGATAACCCTTTTATCGAACATAGTTGACGTCACTACAGCTGATGTCTGGGAATTTTTGGCGGCCTTAAAAAGTCTCCTTGCCCTACATCATAGTGTAGTTTATATTGTCTTGTCCTTTGGGATCACTGATTCCATTGTGGGATTTTTAAAATATTTGAGGGTCATTGAAGAGGCCTAATTGGCCGAAACTAGCTATTCTGGCCCAGAAAACACGTACACTTCAAATTTTCCAGTTCTTTTGTGTATTCCTTGCTTCCAAAGAATACCACTTTTATAGAACATATTTGACGTCACTACAACTGATGTCTTGGAATGTGTGGCGGCCTTAAAACGTCTCCCTGCCCTACATCATAGTGTAGTTTATATGTTCTTGTCCTTTGGGATCATTGATTTCATTGTGGGCTTTTGAAAATATTTGAGGGTCATTGAAGAGGCCTAATTGGCCGAAACTAGCTATTCTGGCCCAGAAAACATGTACACTTCATATTTTCCAGTTCTGTGGTTTATTCCTTGCTTTCAAGGGATAACCCTTTTTTAAAATATATTAAAGGGGATGTTCATCTAACGGTCTTGTTCACGTGATGACAGCCTTACTGTATTGATATTGGTCTCATATCTGTCACTGACCAATAATGATAATACACTTTTACTGTTTTGATATTGGTCTCATTATTGTCACTGACCAATAAAGATTAACACTCTTAAAATATTGTTAGAAGCCTCCGTGGTCGAGTGGTTACGCTACTCGCCTTGTACACCAGGGGTCGCAGGTTCGATCCCGGGCTTCTCCAGACTTTCGGATGAGTCTTTAAACCGAGGTCCTGTCTCCGTATGACTTTAGCTATTGGTGGGACGTAAAACTGAAACACTCACTCACTTAAAATATTGTTAGAGACCTCATTATTGTCACTGACCAATAAAGATAATACACACTTAACTGTATTGATATTAGTCTCATTTTGCCACCGACCAATAAAGATAAAAAATCTTACTGTATTGATATCTGTCTCATTTTTGTCACTGACCAATAAGATGACACATTGTTACTTTATTGACATAGGTCTCATTATTGTCACCGACCAATATACTGTAATGTTATTGGTCTCATTATTGTCACTAACCGATGAAGATAACACATTTTTATTGTATTTATATAGGTCTCATTATTGTCACCGACCAATATAGTGTTATGTTATTGGTTTCATTATTGTCAGTAACTGATGAAGACATAGGTCTCATTTTTGTCACCGACCAAAATACTGTAATGTTATTGGTCTCATTATTGTCACTAACCGATAAAGATAACACATTTTTATCGTATTCATATAGGTCTCATTATTGTCACCGACCAATATAGTGTTATGTAATTGGTCTCATTATTGTCTGTAACTGACCAATCTTACTGTATTGTTATATGTGTCGCATTATTGTCACTGACCAATCGAGATAGCACAGCCTTAACCTATTGATATTGGTCTCTTTAATGTCACTGAACAATAGAGATAACCAATACGATAACACAACCGTGCGACATAGTGCATTGTTTTCACATATCAAAAATGACTACTTTTCTGAAGAATATGATTTTTGTCTCACCTTTATTCCAAACAAAGGTTGTGGGTGCTCATTAGAGCCACGTCATTGAGGTGGTTCTAACTAGTACCCACAGCCTTTGTCTTGGAGAAGAAAAAAGGGAAAATGAATGTACAGGTTTTCTCTATATACAAGTTTTCGCTATATTTTTCAGTTTTGTGGTGTATTCTTTGCTTTCAAAGGATAGCCCTTTTATAGAACATAGTTGACGTCACTACAGCTGCTGTCTGGGAATGTTTGGCGGCCTTAAAAAGTCTCCTTGCCCTACATCATAGAGTAGTTTATATTTTCTTGTCCTTTGGGATCACTGATTCCATTGTTGGATTTTGAAAATATTTGAGGGTCATTGAAGAGGCCTAATTGCCCGAAACTAGCTATTCTGGCCCAGAAAACACGTACACTTCAAATTTTCCAGGTCTTTTGTGTATTCCTTGCTTCCAAAGAAAACCACTTTTATAGAACATATTTGACGTCACTACAACTGATGTCTGGGAATGTGTGGCGGCCTTGAAACGTCTCCCTGCCCTACATCATAGTGTAGTTTATATGTTCTTGTCCTTTGGGATCATTGATTCCATTGTGGGATTTTGAAAATATTTGAGGGTCATTGAAGAGGCCTAATTGGCCGAAACTAGCTATTCTGGCCCAGAAAACATGTACACTTCATATTTTCCAGTTCTGTGGTGTATTCCTTGCTTTCAAGGGATAACCCTTTTTTAAAACATATTAAAGGGGATGTTCATTTAACGGTCTTGTTCACGTGATGACAGCCTTACTGAATTGATATTGGTCTCATATCTGTCACTGACCAATAATGATAATACTCTTTTACTGTTTGGATATTGGTCTCATGATTGTCACTGACCAATAAAGATTAACACTCTTAAAATATTGTTTGAAGCCTCCGTGGTCGAGTGGTAACGCTACTCGCCTTGTACACCAGGGGTCGCAGGTTCGATCCCGGGCTTCTCCAGACTTTCGGATGAGTCTTTAAACCAAGGTCCCGTCTCCGTATGAATTTAGCTATTGGTGGGACGTAAAACTGAAACACTCACTCACTTAAAATATTGTTAGAGACCTCATTATTGTCACTGACCAATAAAGATATTACACACTTAACTGTATTGATATTGGTCTCATTTTGCCACTGACCAATAAAGATAAAAAAAATTTTACTGTATTGATATCTGTCTCATTTTTGTCACTGACCAATAAGATGACACATTGTTACTTTATTGACATAGGTCTCATTATTGTCACCGACCAATATACTGTAATGTTATTGGTCTCATTATTGTCACTAACCGATGAAGATAACACATTTTATTGTATTCATATAGGTCTCATTATTGTCACCGACCAATATAGTGTTATGTTATTGGTTTCATTATTGTCAGTAACTGATGAAGACATAGGTCTCATTTTTGTCACCGACCAATATACTGTAATGTTATTGGTCTCATTATTGTCACTAACCGATAAAGATAACACATTTTAATTGTATTCATATAGGTCTCATTATTGTCACCGACAAATATAGTGTTATGTTATTGGTCTCATTATTGTCAGTAACTGACCAATCTTACTGTATTGTTATATGTGTCGCATTATTGTCACTGACCAATCGAGATAGAACAGCCTTAATCTATTGATGTTGGTCTCTTTAATGTCACTAAACAATAACGATAACCAATACGATAACACAACCGTGCGACATAGGGCATTGTTTTCACATATCAAAAATGGCTACTTTTGTGAAGAATATTATTTTGTCTTACCTTTATTCCAAACAAAGGTTGTGGGTTCTCATTAGAGCCACGTCATTGAGGTGGTTCTAACTAGTACCCACAGCCTTTGTCTTGGAGAAGAAAAAAAGGAAAATGAATGTACAGGTTTTCTCTATATACAAGTTTTCGCTATATTTTCCAGTTTGTGGTGTATTCTTTGCTTTCAAAGGATAACCCTTTTATAGAACGTAGTTGACGTCACTACAGCTGATGTCTGGGAATGTTTGGCGGCCTTAAAAAGTCTCCTTGCCCTACATCATAGTGTAGTTTATATTTTCTTGTCCTTTGGGATCACTGATTCCATTGTGGGATTTTGAAAATATTTGAAGGTCATTGAAGAGGCCTAATTGGCCGAAACTAGCTATTCTGACCCAGAAAACACGTACACTTCAAATTTTCCAGTTCTTTTGTGTATTCCTTGCTTCCAAAGAATACCACTTTTATAGAACATATTTTACGTCACTACAACTGATGTCTGGGAATGTGTGGCGGCCTTAAAACGTCTCCTTGCCCTACATCATAGTGTAGTTTATATTTTCTTGTCCTTTGGGATCACTGATTCCATTGTGGGATTTTGAAAATATTTGAGGGTCATTGAAGAGGCCTAATTGGCCGAAACTAGCTATTCTGACCCAGAAAACACGTCCACTTCAAATTTTCCAGTTCTTTTGTGTATTCCTTGCTTCCAAAGAATACCACTTTTATAGAACATATTTTACGTCACTACAACTGATGTCTGGGAATGTGTGGCGGCCTTAAAACGTCTCCTTGCCCTACATCGTAGTGTAGTTTATATTTTCTTGTCCTTTGGGATCATTGATTCCATTGTGGGATTTTGAAAATATTTGAGGGTCCTTGAAGAGGCCTAATTGGCCGAAACTAGCTATTCTGGCCCAGAAAACATGTACATTTCATATTTTCCAGTTCTGTGGTGTATTCCTTGCTTTCAAGGGATAACCCTTTTTTAAAACATATTAAAGGGGATGTTCATTTAACGGTCTTGTTCACGTGATGACAGCCTTACTGTATTGATATTGGTCTCATATCTGTCACTGACCAAAAATGATAATACCTTTTACTCTTTTGATATTGGTCTCATTATTGTCACTGACCAATAAAGATTAACACTCTTAAAATATTGTTAGAAGCCTCCGTGGTCGAGTGGTTACGCTACCCACCTTGTACACCAGGGGTCGCAGGTTCGATCCCGGGCTTCTCCAGACTTTCGGATGAGTCTTTAAACCGAGGTCCTGTCTCCGTATTACTTTAGCTATTGGTGGGACGTAAAACTGAAACACTCACTCACTCGCTTAAAATATTGTTAGAGACCTCATTATTGCCACTGACCAATAAAGATAAAAAAATCTTACTGTATTGATATCTGTCTCATTTTTGTCACTGACCAATAAGATGACACATTGTTACTTTATTGACATAGGTCTCATTATTGTCACCGACCAATATACTGTAATGTTATTGGTCTCATTATTGTCACTAACCGATGAAGATAACACATTTTTATTGTATTTATATAGGTCTCATTATTGTCACCGACCAATATAGTGTTATGTTATTGGTTTCATTATTGTCAGTAACTGATGAAGACATAGGTCTCATTTTTGTCACCGACCAATATACTGTAATGTTATTGGTCTCATTATTGTCACTAACCGATAAAGATAACACATTTTTATCGTATTCATATAGGTCTCATTATTGTCACCGACCAATATAGTGTTATGTAATTGGTCTCATTATTGTCAGTAACTGACCAATCTTACTGTATTGTTATATGTGTCGCATTATTGTCACTGACCAATCGAGATAGCACAGCCTTAATCTATTGATATTGGTCTCTTTAATGTCACTGAACAATAAAGATAACCAATACGATAACACAACCGTGCGACATAGTGCATTGTTTTCACATCTCCAAAATGGCTGCTTTTCTGAAGAATATGATTTTTGTCTCACCTTTATTCCAAACAAAGGTTGTGGGTGCTCATTAGAGCCACGTCATTGAGGTGGTTCTAACGAGTACCCACAGCCTTTGTCTTGGAGAAGAAAAAAGGGAAAATGAATGTACAGGTTTTCTCTATATACAAGTTTTCGCTATATTTTTCAGTTTTGTGGTGTATTCTTTGCTTTCAAAGGATAACCCTTTTATAGAACATAGTTGACGTCACTACAGCTGATGTCTGGGAATGTTTGGCGGCCTTAAAAAGTCTCCTTGCCCTACATCATAGTGTAGTTTATATTTTCTTGTCCTTTGGGATCACTGATTCCATTGTTGGATTTTGAAAATATTTGAGGGTCATTGAAGAGGCCTAATTGGCCGAAACTAGCTATTCTGGCCCAGAAATCAAGTACACTTCAAATTTTCCAGGTCTTTTGTGTATTCCTTGCTTCCAAAGAAAACCACTTTTATAGAACATATTTGACGTCACTACAACTGATGTCTGGGAATGTGTGGCGGCCTTAAAACGTCTCCCTGCCCTACATCATAGTGTAGTTTATATGTTCTTGTCCTTTGGGACCATTGATTCCATTGTGGGATTTTGAAAATATTTGAGGGTCATTGAAGAGGCCTAATTGGCCGAAACTAGCTATTCTGGCCCAGAAAACATGTACACTTCATATTTTCCAGTTCTGTGGTGTATTCCTTGCTTTCAAGGGATAACCCTTTTTTAAAACATATTAAAGGGGATGTTCATTTAACGGTCTTGTTCACGTGATGACAGCCTTACTGTATTGATATTGGTCTCATATCTGTCACTGACCAATAATGATAATACACTTTTACTGTTTGGATATTGGTCTCATTATTGTCACTGACCAATAAAGATTAACACTCTTAAAATATTGTTTGAAGCCTCCGTGGTCGAGTGGTTACGCTACTCGCCTTGTACACCAGGGGTCGCAGGTTCGATCCCGGTCTTCTCCAGACTTTCGGATGAGTCTTTAAACCAAGGTTCCGTCTCCGTATAAATTTAGCTATTGGTGGGACGTAAAACTGAAACACTCACTCACTTAAAATATTGTTAGAGACCTCATTATTGTCACTGACCAATAAAGATATTACACACTTAACTGTATTGATATTGGTCTCATTTTGCCACTGACCAATAAAGATAAAAAAATCTTACTGTATTGATATCTGTCTCATTTTTGTCACTGACCAATAAGATGACACATTGTTACTTTATTGACATAGGTCTCATTATTGTCACCGACCAATATACTGTAATGTTATTGGTCTCATTATTGTCACTAACCGATGAAGATAACACATTTTTATTGTATTCATATAGGTCTCATTATTGTCACCGACCAATATAGTGTTATGTTATTGGTTTCATTATTGTCAGTAACTGATGAAGGCATAGGTCTCATTTTTGTCACCGACCAATATACTGTAATGTTATTGGTCTCATTATTGTCACTAACCGATAAAGATAACACATTTAATTGTATTCATATAGGTCTCATTATTGTCACCGACCAATATAGTGTTATGTTATTGGTCTCATTATTGTCAGTAACTGACCAATCTTACTGTATTGTTATATGTGTCGCATTATTGTCACTGACCAATCGAGATAGCACAGCCTTAATCTATTGATATTGGTCTCTTTAATGTCACTAAACAATAAAGATAACCAATACGATAACACAACCGTGCGACATAGTGCATTGTTTTCACATATCCAAAATGGTTACTTTTCTGAAGAATATTATTTTGTCTCACCTTTATTCCAAACAAAGGTTGTGGGTGCTCTTTAGAGCCACGTCATTGTGGTGGTTCTAACTAGTACCCACAGCCTTTGTCTTGGAGAAGAAAAAAGGGAAAATGAATGTACAGGTTTTCTCTATATACAAGTTTTCGCTATATTTTCCAGTTTTGTGGTGTATTCTTTGCTTTCAAAGGATAACCCTTTTATAGAACGTAGTTGACGTCACTACAGCTGATGTCTGGGAATGTTTGGCGGCCTTAAAAAGTCTCCTTGCCCTACATCATAGTGTAGTTTATATTTTCTTGTCCTTTTGGATCACTGATTCCATTGTGGGATTTTGAAAATATTTGAGGGTCATTGAAGAGGCCTAATTGGCCGAAACTAGCTATTCTGGCCCAGAAAACACGTGCACTTCAAATTTTCCAGTTCTTTTGTGTATTCCTTGCTTCCAAAGAATACCACTTTTATAGAACATATTTTACGTCACTACAACTGATGTCTGGGAATGTGTGGCGGCCTTAAAACGTCTCCTTGCCCTACATCGTAGTGTAGTTTATATTTTCTTGTCCTTTGGGATCATTGATTCCATTGTGGGATTTTGAAAATATTTGAGGGTCCTTGAAGAGGCCTAATTGGCCGAAACTAGCTATTCTGGCCCAGAAAACATGTACATTTCATATTTTCCAGTTCTGTGGTGTATTCCTAGCTTTCAAGGGATAACCCTTTTTTAAAACATATTAAAGGGGATGTTCATTTAACGGTCTTGTTCACGTGATGACAGCCTTACTGTATTGATATTGGTCTCATATCTGTCACTGACCAATAATGATATTACACTTTTACTATTTTTGATATTGGTCTCATTATTGTCACTGACCAATAAAGATTAACACTCTTAAAATATTGTTAGAAGCCTCCGTGGTCGAGTGGTTACGCTACTCGCCTTGTACACCAGGGGTCGCAGGTTCGATCCCGGGCTTCTCCAGACTTTCGGATGAGTCTTTAAACCGAGGTCCCGTCTCCGTATGACTTTAGCTATTGGTGGGACGTAAAACTGAAACACTCACTCACTCACTTAAAATATTGTTAGAGACCTCATTATTGTCACTGACCAATAAAGATAATACACACTTAACTGTATTGATATTGGTCTCATTTTGCCACTGACCAATAAAGATAAAAAAAATCTTAAAGTATTGATATATGTCTCATTTTTGTCACTGACCAGTAAGATGACACATTGTTACTATATTGACATAGGTCTCATTATTGTCACCGACCAATATACTGTAATGTTATTGGTCTCATTATTGTCACTAACCGATGAAGATAACACATTTTTATTGTATTCATATAGGTCTCATTATTGTCACCGACCAATATAGTGTTATGTTATTGGTTTCATAATTGTCAGTAACTGATGAAGACATAGTTCTCATTTTTGTCACCGACCAATATACTGTGATGTTATTGGTCCCAGTATTGTCACTAACCGATAAAGATAACACATTTTTATCGTATTCATATAGGTCTCATTATTGTCACCGACCAATATAGTGTTATGTTATTGGTCTCATTATTGTCAGTAACTGACCAATCTTACTGTATTGTTATATGTGTCGCATTATTGTCACTGACCAATCGAGATAGCACAGCCTTAATCTATTGATATTGGTCTCTTTAATGTCACTGAACAATAAAGATAACCACTACGATAACACAACCGTGCGACATAGTGCATTGTTTTCACATCTCCAAAATGGCTACTTTTCTGAAGAATATGATTTTTGTCTCACCTTTATTCCAAACAAAGGTTGTGGGTGCTCATTAGAGCCACGTCATTGAGGTGGTTCTAACTAGTACCCACATCCTTTGTCTTGGAGAAAAAAAAATGGAAAATTAATGGACATGTTTTCTCGATATACCAGTTTTCGCTATATTTTCCAGTTTTGTTGTGTATTCTTTGCTTTCAAAGGATAACCCTTTCATAGAACATAGTTGACGTCACTACAGCTGATGTCTGGGAATGTTTGGCGGCCTTAAAATGTCTCCTTGCCCTACATCATAGTGTAGTTTATATTTTCTTGTCCTTTGGGATCACTGATTCCATTGTGGGATTTTGAAAATATTTGCAGGTCATTGAAGAGGCCTAATTGGCCGAAACAAGCTATTCTGGCCCAGAAAACACGTACACTTCAAATTTTCCAGTTCTTTTGTGTACTCCTTGCTTCCAAAGAATAAGACTTTTATAGAACATATTTGACGTCACTACAACTGATGTCTAGGAATGTGTGGCGGCCTTAAAACGTCTCCCTGCCCTACATCATAGTGTAGTTTATATGTTCCTGTCCTTTGGGATCATTGATTCCATTGTGGGATTTTGAAAATATTTGAGGGTCATTGAAGAGGCCTAATTGGCCGAAACTAGCTATTCTGGCCCAGAAAACACGTACACTTCATATTTTCCAGTTCTGTGGTGTATTCCTTGCTTCCAAGGGATAACCCTTTTTGAAAACATATTAATGGGGATGTTCATCTCACGGTCTTGTTCACGTGATGACAGCCTTACTGTATTGATATTGATCTCATATCTGTCACTGACCAATAATGATAATAAACTTTTACTGTTTTGATATTGGTCTCATTATTGTCACTGACCAATAAAGATTAACACTCTTAAAATATTGTTTGAAGCCTCCGTGGTCGAGTGGTTACGCTACTCGCCTTGTACACCAGGGGTCGCAGGTTCGATCCCGGGCTTCTCAAGACTTTCGGTTGAGTCTTTAAACCGAGGTAATGTCTCCGTATGACATTAGCTATTGGTGGGACGTAAAACTGAAACACTCACTCACTTACTTAAAATATTGTTAGAGACCTCATTATTGTCACTGACCAATAAAGATAATACACACTTAACTGTATTGATATTGGTCTCATTTTGCCACTGACCAATAAAGATAAAAAAATCTTACTGTATTGATATCTGTCTCATTTTTGTCACTGACCAATAAGAAGACACATTGTTACTATATTGACATAGGTCTCATTATTGTCACCGACCAATATACTGTAATGTTATTGGTCTCATTATTGTCACTAACCGATAAAGATAACACATTTTTATTGTATTCATATAGGTCTCATTATTGTCACCGACCAATATAGTGTTATGTTATTGGTTTTATTATTGTCAGTAACTGATGAAGACATAGGTCTCATTTTTGTCACCGACCAATATACTGTAATGTTATTGGTCTCATTATTGTCACTAACCGATAAAGATAACACATTTTAATTGTATTAATATAGGTCTCATTATTGTCACCGACCAATATAGTGTTATGTTATTGGTCTCATTATTGTCAATAACTGACCAATCTTACTGTATTGTTATATGTGTCGCATTATTGTCACTGACCAATCGAGATAGCACAGCCTTAATCTATTGATATTGGTCTCTTTAATGTCACTGAACAATAAAGATAACCAATACGATAACACAACCGTGCGACATAGTGCATTGTTTTCACATCTCCAAAATGGCTACTTTTCTGAAGAATATGATTTTTGTCTCACCTTTATTCCAAACATAGGTTGTGGGTGCTCATTAGAGCCACGTCATTGAGGTGGTTCTAACTAGTACCCACAGCCGTTGTCTTGGAGAAGAAAAAGGGAAAATGATTGTACAGGTTTTCTCTATATACAAGTTTTCGCTATATTTTCCAGTTTTGTGGTGTATTCTTTGCTTTCAAAGGATAATCCTTTTATAGAACATAGTTGACGTCACTACACCTGATGTCTGGGAATGTTACGCGGCCGTTAAAAGTCTCCTTGCCCTACATCATAGTGTAGTTTATATTTTCTTGTCCTTTTGGATCACTGATTCCATTGTGGGATTTTGAAAATATTTGAGGGTCATTGAAGAGGCCTAATTGGCCGAAACTAGCTATTCTGGCCCAGAAAACACGTACACTTCATATTTTCCAGTTCTTTTGTGTATTCCTTGCTTCCAAAGAATAACACTTTTATAGAACATATTTGACGTCACTACAACTTATGTCTCGGAATGTGTGGCGGCCTTAAAAAGTCTCCCTGCCCTACATCATGGTGTGGTTTATATTTTCTTGTCCTTTGGGATCATTGATTCCATTGTGGGAATTTGAAAATATTTGAGGGCCATTGAAGAGTCCTAATTGGCCGAAACTTGATATTCTGGCCCACAAAACATGTACACTTCATATTTTCCACTTCTGTGGTGTATTCTTTGCTTTCAAGGGATAACCCTTTTTTAAAACATATTGAAGGGGATGTTCATCTCACGGTCTTGTTCACGTGATGACAGCCTTGCTGTATTGATATTGGTCTCATTTTTGTCACTGACCAATAATGATAATACACTTTTACTGTTTTGATATTGGTCTCATTATTGTCACTGACCAATAAAGATTAACACTCTTAAAATATTGTTAGTAGCCTCCGTAGTCGAGTGGTTACGCTACTCGCCTTGTACACAGGGGTCGCAGGTTCGATCCCGGGCTTCTCCAGACTTTCGGATGAGTCTTTAAACCGAGGTCCCGTCTCTGTATGACATTAGCTATTGGTGGGACTTAAAACTGAAACACTCACTCACTCACTTATAATATTGTTAGATGTCTCACTATTGTCACTGACCAATAACGATAATACACACTTAACTGAATTGATAGTGGTCTCATTTTGTCACTGACCAATAAAGATAAAAAATCTTACTGTGTTGATATTGGTCTTATTTTTGTCAATGACCAATAAGATAACACATTGTTACTATATTGACATAGCTATCATTATTGTCACCGACCAATAAAGATAACACACTCTTACTGTAATGTTATTGGTCTCATTATTGTCATTAACCGATAAAGATAACACATTTTTATTGTATTTATATAGGTCTCATTATTGCCATTGACCAATCTTATTGTATTGTTGTATGTGTCGCATTATTGCCACTGACCAATCAAGATAGCACAGCCTTACTGTATTGATATTGGTCTCTTTAATGTCACTGAACAATAAAGATAACCAATACGATAACACAACCGTGCGACATAGTGCAGTGTTTTCACATCTTCAAAAATGGCAACTTTTCTGAAGAATATGATTTTTGTCTCACCTTTATTCCAAACATAGGTTGTTGGTGCTCGTGAGAGCCGCTTCATTGAGGTGGTTCTAACAAGTACCCACAGCCTTTGTCTTGGAGAAGAAAAAGGGAAAATGAGAGTACAAGTTTGTCTCTATATACATGTTTTCGTTATATTTTTCAGTTTTGTGGTGTATTCCTTGCTTTCAGAGGATAACCCTTTTATAGAACATAGTTTACGTCAGTACAACTGATGTCTGGGAATGTTTGGCGGCCGTAAAAGTCTCCTTGCCCTACATCATAGTGTAGTTTATATTTTCTTTCCATTTAGGATCATTGATTCCATTGTGGAATTTTGAAAATATTTCAGGGTCACTACATGTTTTATTGCCATCACAAACATGTGATAAAATATTGCGACAAAGTCTTCGAAAGATCAGGTAGAAATCTGTTTTGGTCTATACAATTTCTAATAAAGTTTTAAATAAATTGAAATATAGGCGTTTTCTTGCTTAAAGTCTGTCTACCTATGATTTTTTCACCCTTTACACTACACGTCCTCATAATCTTATAAAAAAAACTTTATTATTTAATTGAATGGAAGACTCCCTCTATCTTGCATGCAATGTAAGAAATGGTTTTTAGCTCACAGTCACGTAGTGACGAGGTGAGCTTTTGGGGTCACTTTTCGTCCGTCGTCCGTCGTGCGTCCGTCCGTGCGTCCGTCCGTAAACAATTTCTTTAAACGACATCTTCTCCTAAACCACTGATCGGATATTGACCAAACTTCTTAGGAATGATCCTTAGGTGGTCCTCTTTCAAAGTTGTTCAAATGGTTCAGGTCCGTTGCACATCTAGGTCATAGGAGCCAAAAATAGATTTTTTTTTTTACCCAAAACTTAAAAAATCTTCTCTGAAACCGTAAGACCCAGGTCTTTGATATTTGGTACGAAGCTTCATCTAGTGGACCCCTACCAAGATTGTTCAAATTATAGTGCTGGGGCCAAAAATGCCCCCGCCCCGGGGCCCTTTGGTTTTACATAGGCTTAAAAAGGGAAGATCTTTAAAAATCTTCTTCTCTGAAACCGTAAGGCCCAGGTCTTTGATATTTGGTTTGAAGCTTCATCTAGTGGACCCCTACCAAGATTCAAATTATTGTGCTGGGGCCAAAAATGCCCCCGCCCCGGTGCCCTTTGGTTTTTACATGGGCTTATATAGGGAAGATCTTTAAAAAATCTTCTTCTCTGAAACCGCAAGGCACAGGTCTTTGATATTTTGTATGAAGCTTCATCTAGTGGACCCCTACCAAGATTGTTCAAATTAAAGTGCTTGGGCCAAAAATGCCCCCGCTCCGGGGCCCTTTGGTTTCACATGGGCTTATATAGGAAAGATCTTTAAAAATCTTCGTCTCTGAAACCGTAAGGCCAAGGTCTTTGATATTTTGTATGAAGCTTCATCTAGTGGACCCCTACCAAGATTGTTCAAATTATAGTGCTGGGGCCAAAAATGCCCCCGCCCCGGGGCCGTTTGCTTTTTACATGGGCTTATATAGGAAAGATCTTTAACAATCTTCTTCTCTGAAACGGCAAGGCTCAGGTCTTTGATATTTGGTATGAAGCTTCATCTAGTGGACCCCTACCAAGATTGTTCAAATTATAGTGCTGGGGCCAAAAATGCCCCCGCCCTAGGGCCCTGTGGTTTTACATAGGCTTATATAGGGAAAATCTTTAAAAATTTTCTTCTCTGAAACCGTAAGGCCCGTGTCTTTGATATTTGCTATGAAGCTTCACCCCACAAGGCCCAGGTCCACTCCTGCCCCCCGTCCCCCTACCCTAACCCCCCCCCCCCTGTCGCCACAATGGCTTTTGGTTCTACATGGGCTTATATAGGGAAAATCTTGAAAAATCTTCTTCTCTGAAACTGCAAGGCCCGGATCTTTGATAATTGGTATGAAGCTTCATCTTGTGGATCTCTACCAAGATTGTTCAAATTATAGCCCAGGGGCCAAAAATGCCCCCGCTCCGGGGCCCTTTGGTATTACATAGACTTATATAGAGAAAATCTTGAAAAAATCTTCTTCTCTGAAACCACAAGGCTAGACCTTTGATATTTGGTATGAAGCTTCAGCTAGTTGTCCTCTACCAAGATTGTTCAAATAATAGCCCTGAGACCAAAAATGCCCCCGCCTGGTGGCCCTTTGGTTTTACATAAACTTATATGGGGAAATCTTTAAAAATCTTCTTCTGTGAAACCACAAGGCCTAGGTCTTTGATAATTGGTGTGAAATTTCATCTAGTGGACCTCTATCAAGATTGTTCAAATAATAGCCCTGGGGCCAGAAATGCCCCCGCCCCGAGACCCCTTGGTTTTACATAGACTTATATAGGGAAATGTTTAAAAATCTTCTTCTCTGAAACCACAACACCCTTGACTTTGATATGTGGTATGAAGCTTCATCTAGTAGATCTCTACCAAGATTGTTCAAATGATAGCCCCCGCCCCGGGGCCCTTTGGTTTTACATAGACTTATATATAGAGATAATCTTTGAAAATCTTCTCTGAAACAGCAAGGCCCAGGGCTTTGATATTTGGTGTGAAGCTTCATCTAGTGGACCTCTATCAAGATTGTTTAAATTATGGCCCTGAGGCCAAAAATGCCCCCGCCCTGGAGCCATTTGGTTTTACATAGGCTAATGTAGAGATTATCTTTAAAAAATCTTCTTCTCTGAAACCCCAAGCCCCAGGTCTTTGATATTTGGTGTGTAGCTTCATCTAGTGGACCTTTGCCAAGATTGTTCAAATTATAGCCTTTGTTGATATTTGGTATGAAGCTTCACCTTTTTAGACCTCCCTCAACATTATGCACTTTGTAGCCCTGGGGTCAATAATGTCCCTCCCCGAGGCCCATTTGTTACTCTTTCATATGGATCAGGTGAGCGATCCAGGGCCATCATGGCCCTCTTGTGTTTTATATTAGGATCACTTATTGTCTGTCATCCGTGCTTAAACAATTTCTTCAAACAACATCTCCTCCTAAACCACTGATCGGATTTTGACCAAACTTCACAGGAATGATTCTTAGGTGGACCCCTTTCAAAATTGTTCAAATGGTTCTGGTCTGCTGCACATCTAGGTCACAGGAGCCAAAAAAAATAGATTTTTTTCACCGAAAACTTAAAAAACCTTCTTCTTTGAAACGACAAGGCCTAGGTATTTGAAATTTGGTATGCAGCTTCATCTAGTGACCCCTATCAAGATTGTTCAGATTATAGTGCTGGGGCCCAAAATGCCCCCGCCCCAGGGCCCTTTGGTTTTACGTAGGATTATATAGGGAAAATCTTTAAAAATCTTCTTCACTGAAACCCAAGGCCCAGGTCTTTGCTATGTGGTATGAAGCTTCATCTAGTGGACCCCTACCAAGATTGTTCAAATTATAGTGCTGGGGCCAAAAATGCCCCCGCCAAGGAGCCCTTTGGTTTTACATGGGCTTATATAGGGAAAATCTTTAAAAATCTTCTTCTCTGAAACCGCAAGGCCCATATCTTTGATATTTGGTATGAAGCTTCATCTAGTCAACCCCTACCAAGATTGTTCAAATTATAGTGCTGGGGCCAAAATGCCCCCACTTCGGGGCCCTTTGGTTTTACATGGGCTTATATAGGGACAATCTTTAAAAAACTTCTTCTCTAAAACCGCAAGGCCTAGGTCTTTGCTATTTGGTATGAAGCTTCATCTAGTGGACCCCTACCAAGATCATTCAAATTATAGTGCTGGGGCCAAAAATGCCCCCGCCCCGGGGCCCTTTGGTTTTACATGGGCTTATATTGGGAAAATCTTTAAAAACTTCTTCTCTGAATCCGCAAAGCCCAGATCTCCGCTTTTTGGTATGAGGCTTTATTTCTTTCCCTTTGGTGTCTTTTATGGATGGAGTAAGTTAATTGTATCAATTCCTGATCTTTGTTTTACTTCTACTTTTCATCTAGTGGACCCCTACCAAGATTGTTTAAATTATAGTGCTGGGGCCAAAAATGCCCCCGCCCTGGGGCCCTTTGGTTTTACATAGGCTTATATAAGGAAAATCTTTAAAAATTCTTCTCAATGAAACCGCAAGGCCCAGGTCTTTGATATTTGGTGTGAAGCTTCATCTTGTGGACCTCTACTAAGATTGTTCAAATTATAGCCCTTGGTCCAAAAATGCGCTGGCTCCGGGGCCCATTGCTTTTACATAGACTTATTTTGGGAAAACCTTTAAAAATCTTCTTCTGTGAAACCACTAGGCCTAGTTCTTTGATATTTGGTGTGAAATTTCATCTAGTGGACCTCCCCTAAGATTGTTCAAATTATAGCCCTGGGGCCGAAAATGCCCCCGCCCTGAGACCCTTTGGTTTAACAAGACTTATATAGGGAAATCTTTGTAGACTTCCCTCAACATTATGCACATTATAACCCTGTGGTCAATAATGGCCCTCCCCGGTGCCCACTTGTTACTCTATGGATCAGGTGAGCGATCTAGGGCCATCATGGCCCTCTTGTTTCACTTCTGAAGAGCATAAAAATTATACTTTATGGTCATGTCAGAAAGTGTGTGAAGCTCGACAATATTTACATAAGAGTTGGTACTAAGTTATTTAGACAAGTTGTGAGTATTCCGATAAGTACTAATTGCGCACCACTTGTGGCTGATCTGTTTTTGTTTTGTAATGAGAGAGACTTCATGATGTCTCTTTCTGCTGAAAACCAGCCTGAAATCATTGAAGCTTCTACTCCACATCTAGATATTTGGATAGTTTATTAAAAATTGAATGGTTTGATCAGTCAAATTTACCCCCAAGAACTTCAGTTAAATAAAGCAAATTCTTCTGATACCGAGGCCCCGTTTTTGGATTTACATCTATCTATTGTAGATAGGTTTGTTTCGTCCAAAATTTATGATAAACGCGATGACTTTGATTTTGAGATTGTAAATTTTCCGTTTTAGCTCACCGTCACGAAGTTACGAGGTGAGCTTTAGGGATCACTTTTTGTCCGTCGTGCATCCGTGTGTAAACTTTTTCTTCAAACGACATCTATTCCTAAACAACTGATCGGATTTTGACCAAACTTCACAGTAACGATCCTTAGGTAGTTCCCTTCCACAGTTGTTCAAATGGTTTCGGTCCGTTGCACATCTAGGTCACAGGAGCCAAAAATAATTTTTTTCACCGAAAACTTGCAAAATCTTTTTCTCTGAAACCACAAGGTCCAGGTCTTTAATATTTGGTATGATTCTTCACCTTGTGGACACCTACAAAGATTGTTCAATTTATAGTGCTGGGGCCAAAAATGCCCTCCCCCCCCCCCCCCCCCGCCCCGAGTCCCTTTGGTTTAATATAGGATTATATAGGGAAAATTTTAAAATTCTTCTTCTCTGAAACCTCCAGGCCCAGTTCTTTGATATTTGGCATGAAGCTACATCTATTGGACCTCTACAAAGATTGTTCAAATTACTGTGCTTTGGCCAAAAGTACCCTACCCCGGGTGCCTTTGGTTTTACATAGGCTTATGTAGGGAAAATCTTTAAAACTCTTCTTCTCTGAAACCTCAAGGCCCAGTTTTTTTATATTTGGTATGAAGCTTCATCTATTGGATCTCTACCAAGATTGTTCAAATTATGGTGCTGGGGCCAAATATGCCCCGCCCGGAGGCCTTTTGGTTTGACATAGACTTATATAGGGAAAATCTTGAAAAATCTTCTTCTCTGTATTTGGTGTGAAGCTTCATCTAGTGGACCTCTATCAGATTGTTTAAATTATAGCCCTGAGGCCTAAAATGCCCCTGCCCCAGGGCCATTTGGTTTTACATAGGCTTGTGTAGGGAAAATAATTAAAAAATCTGTTCTGAAACTGCAAGGCCCAGGTCTTTGATATTTGGTGTGTAGCTTCTTCTATTAGACCTTTGCCAAGATTGTTCAAATTATAGCATTGTTTGAAATTTGGTATGAAGCTTCACCTTTTGCGACCTCCCTCAACATTAGCACATTATAGTCCTGGGGTCAATAATGATCCTCCCCGGGACCCATTTGTTATTCTTTAGGTCAGGTTAGCGATGCCATCATGGCCCTCTTGTTTGGATGGTGACGTTCCTCGTGCGCCATCCTATGGCGTTTATATTTCGCAATGAATTCGATTTGCGAGAGTGTGTTGTCATGTTACTTACTTCAACACTCGTACTAAATTGTTAACGGCTAAACTTCTTAATCAGGGTTATCGGTACCATAAACTACGCAAAGCCTTTTCAAATTTTTAGACGCTATTCTGATTTAATTTCAAAATTCAATATTGGACTTAAATAGCTTCTGCAACAAGGTCTGTCGGAATCGGAATTTTATTGCAACTGAGTATATAAATTCAGAAGAATATATAACCACAATGACTTCAGCACCCAATTTCGTAAAATCATTCTTCAGTATAAAAAGATTGGGCACAACATAAATGTTATACGACAGACTGCATGCATGGTAGTTAACCCAATCACGGTTGACAACTTTGCGTCTCTCTTTAATTGCACGCCGGTGGGTCAGGCCTCAGATTCTATGACGGTTCCAGCGTAAAGTCTTATTGAGAATTAGAGAGATCTAATTCAAGGTAATTTTAGTTGATGCCTGATGCTCCGTCTCTGGTCGGGCTTTTCTTTTGCTCCAGCATTTCAGTGGTTTCTTGCTGTCGAGTCCTCACCGATGATCCATTACTGTTTTTATGCCCCCGCCTATTCGAAGAATAGCGGAAGGGCATTAAGCTTTACCACTGTCCGTCCGTTCGTTCGTCCGGTGACATCATGTCCGGGCCATAACTCCTAAACCTTATGGAATATATTCATTAAACTTCACAGTTGCATTCATCACACTGAGACGATGTGTCATGAACAAGGAAGACAACTCTTGCATTTTTGGTTTTTGAATTATGTGCCCTTAGTACCATTTAGTAAACCGTGTCCGGGCCATAAGTCCTAAACCGTATGGAATATATTCATGAAACTTCATAGGTGCATTCATCACAATGAGACGATGTGTCATGAACAAGGAAGACAACTCTTGCATTTTTATGCCCCCGCCTTTTCGAAGAATAGTGGAAGGGCATTAAGTTTTACCCCTGTCCGTCCGCTCGTCCGTTCGTCCGTTCGTTTGTCGTCCTGTGACATCGTGTCCGGGCCATAACTCCTAAACCGTATGGAATATATTCATGAAACTTCACAGTTGCATTTATCACACCGAGACGATGTGTCATGAACAGGAAGACAACTCTTGCTTTTTTGGTTTTTGAATTATCTGCCCTTGACATAGTACCATAGAGTAAACCGTGTCCGGGCCATAACTCCTAAACCGTATGGAATATATTCATGAAACTTCACAGGTGCATTCATCACACTGAGACGATGTGTCATGAACAAGGAAGACAACTCCTGCTTGTTTAGTTTTTGAATTATCTGCCCTTGACTTACATCCATATATAGTCAAATGGTATGTCGTGTCCTGGCCATAACTCCTAAACCGTACGGAATATATTCATGAAACTTCACAGGTGCATTCATCACACTGAGACGATGTGTCATGAATAAGGAAGACAACTCTTGCATTTTTGGTGTTTGGATCATCTGCCCTTGACTTAATACCATATAGTAAACTGTGTCCGAGCTATAACTCCTAAACCGTACGGAATATATTCATGAAACTTCACAGGTGCATTCATCACACTGAGACGATGTGTCATGAACAAGAAAGACAACTCTTGCGTTTTTGGTTTTTTGAATTATCTGCCCTTGACTGAGTACCATATAGTAAACCGTGTCCGGGCCATAACTCCTAAACCGTATGGAATATAATCATGAAACTTCACAGGTGCATCCATCATACTTGGACGATGTGTCATGATCAATGAAGACAACTCCTGCTTGTTTAGTTTTTGAATTATCTGCCCTTGACTTACATCCATATATAGTCAAATGGTGTGTCGTGTCCAGACCATAACTCCTAAACAGTATGGAATATATTCATGAAACTTCACATGTGCATTCTTCACACTTAGACGATGTGTCATGAATAAGGAAGACAACTCTTACATTTTTGGTTTTTGAATTATCCTCCTTGACTTAGTACCATATAGTAAACCGTGTCCGGGCCATAACTCCTAAACCGTATGGAATATATTCATGAAACTTCACAGGTGCATTCATCACACTTAGACGATGTATCATGGACAAAGAAGACAACTCTTGCACTTTTGGTTTTTGAATTAACTGCCCTTGACTTAGTACCATATAGTAAACCGTGTCCGGGTCATAACTCCTAAACCGTATGGAATATATTCATGAAACTTCACAGGTGCATTCATCACACTGAGACGATGTGTCATGAATAAGGCAGACAACTCTTGCATTTTCGTTTTTTGAATTATCTGCCCTTGACTTAGTACCATAGAGTAAACCGTGTCTGGGCCATAACTCCTAAACCGTATGGAATATATTCATGAAACTTCACAGGTACATCCATCATACTTGGACGATGTGTCATGAACCAGGAAGACAACTCCTGCTTGTTTACTTTTTGAATTATCTGCCCTTGACTTACATCCATATATAGTCCAATGGTATGTCGTGTCCGGGCCATAACTCCTAAACCGTATGGAATATATTCATGAAACTTCACAGGTGCATTCATCACACTTAGACGATGTGTCATGAATAAGGAAGACAACTCTTGCATTTTTGGTTTTAGGATTATCTGCCCTTGACTTAATACCATATAGTAAACTGTGTCCGAGCTATAACACCTAAACCGTATGGAATATATTCATGAAACTTCACAGGTGCATTCATCACACTGAGACGATGTGTCATGAACAAGAAAGACAACTCTTGCGTTTTTGTTTTTTTGAATTATCTGCCCTTGACTGAGTACCATATAGTAAACCGTGTCCGGGCCATAACTCCTAAACCGTATGGAATATAATCATGAAACTTCACAGGTGCATCCATCATACTTGGACGATGCGTCATGATCAATGAAGACAACACCTGCTTGTTTAGTTTTTGAATTATCTGCCCTTGACTTACATCCATATATAGTCAAATGGTGTGTCGTGTCCAGACCATAACTCCTAAACCGTATGAAATATATTCATGAAACTTCACAGGTGCATTCACCACACTGAGACAATCTGTCATGAACAAGGAAGACAACTCTTGCATTTTTTGGTTTTTGGATTATCTGCCCTTGATACATATATTTTATGATTGATTTGAAGTACATTTGTAATATTTTTTATGAATGGCATTTGGCGGGGGCATCCGTGTCCTATGGACACTTTTTCTAGTTTTATTATTTGTGTTCACGGAGATGTTGCACTGATGAGTTAGGAGGCATTCATACGGACTGAACAAATTATTTGTCTAAATCGCGACGGAAGTAAGGGCGAAGATTGTGGCCACCTAAAATCGGTTTAAGCACCCCACCCCACCCCAACCCACCCCCAGCGGAATTCGTATCCGCTGACCGTTGCAAGGCGGTTCTTCTGCCGCGGAGGGTCCCCGCAAATAGGGGCTTGAAGAAATATATGGGCTGCATGATGCTTTCACGCAGAGCTGAATCCGGCCCGCACACTAGTGCTTGTAAACCGCTCAGAGGATCTAAGCCTGTCCAGGAACCGCGATACGAGGCGGACAGTCCATGCTAATAAACCCTATTGGTTTCATTGGGCGACAGGGCTTGAGATGTAATATCATCTCAATATCGGGTAAAAGTCGCACAAAATTAGAAGCAACTTCTCCAAAATGACCTTTACAGTGTTGACGGGGACTTCAAACCTCAAACCAAACAAACAAAATCTTCTGTCGCGGGTTGTTTTTGTTAGGTTTGTCTTTGGGTGTTTCTGTCGCTTATATTATTTTATTTTGGAAAGCCTACTGACCATTTTGTGGGAAAACTGTCCTTCTGGCTTTCCGCTGTTGATATTTCCATTGGCGTCTGTTGTTTCATGTTCGTTTTTCTTTCCCTTAGGTGCCTCAATTGGGAGCTCTGGGTTAATTGTATCGATTCCTGACCGTTGCCTCCACATCTATTTTAGACCTAAGCTGTTTTCGGTCGATTTCAGTTCTGCGTGGAAGCGACATTTTTTGTCCAGGCCGCGATAGGTGTCTCCATTTCCGGACCACAGGGCTTGTACTTTTGTACTTGGGCTGCTACATGTATGTCTGTTGAATGGAGGAGCCTATGATCATATGTCGTCTCTCCATTTAAACTAGTTTCTTTGATTCTGATCAGGATCCAAGAGTCCAACAAGCGGTTTCTTTTATTATAGCATTTTTTTTGTCTCGGAGGGCTTTACTTTCAGTTGTTCTGACTTCATGTCGTTCTTTTTTTCTTATTGTTTTTGTTTGTTTGAACTTCTTGAGTCATTACCAATTACCATAACCTGCTATCATTCCAGGTTAGTATCTTGCCTCGTGGTTCTGATTCAGGTGACTGACTTCTATGCCTTGTAAAAGCTATATCTTGGTCAAATACGGTCATGTGACCAATAGCAATAAAGTTTGGATGTTTAACTTTATTGGCCAGTGACAGTCAAGTGACTATTAGCAACACAGTTTATTTGGTTTAAATGTTTTACTGGTCAATGACAGTCAATTGACCAATTGCTGTTCAGCAATGGTGTTTTAACTTTATTTGTCAGTGACAGTCATGCGACCAATAGCAATATAATTTGGACGCTTTACTTCATTGGTCATTCACAGTAATTTGACCAAAAACAATACATTTTGATGGTTAAATTTTTGGTCAGTGAGTCATGTGACCAATAGCAATACAGTGGGGATGTTTTAACTTCATTGGCCAGAGGCAGTCATTTGACCAATAGCAATCAAGACCGGATGTTTTATTTATTGGTCAGTGCCTGTTATGTGACCAATAGCAAAACAGTTTGGACGATGTTACTTTATTGGTCAGTGACAGTCATGTGACCAAACCAAAGGTTTCAGATCTTTTGCCTTATTTGTCAGTGTCAATATCAATACAAATTAAACGGTTAATATTTATTATGTCTCCCCCGAAAAAACTTTTTTCGGAGAGACATATTGTTTTTCCCCGGGCGTCTGTCCGTCTGTCACACATTCGTGTCCGCTCTATAACTTGAAAACCGTTCGAGCTATCTTCACGAAACTTAGTATAAATATTAATCAGCATTAGACGACGTGCAGTACGCAAGAACTATAACTCTTGCATTTATACTTTTGAATTATTTCCCTTGGAAGTTTGTCGGTCAATAACTTTCATATTTTCAGATGGATTTTAAAATTACTTGGCAGAAATATTTACAACCATAAGACGATGTGTGGTGCGCATGAGGCAGGTCGGTACCTCAAAGGTCAAGGTCATACTTAGAGGTCAAAGGTAAAAAAGGGGCCTTTTTTCGTATTTGGTCAATAACTTTCTTATTTTGGGATGGATTTTAAAATTACTTGGCAGAAATATTAACAACCTTGAGACGATGTGTGCTGCGCATGAGGTAGGTCAGTACCTCGAAGGTCAAGGTCATACTTAGAGGTCAAAAGTCAAAAAGGGGCCTTTTTTCGTGTTTGGTCAATAACTTTATTATTTTGAGATGGATTTTTAGCTCACCTGAGCCGAAGGCTCATGTGAGGTATTAGTATACCACGAGCCGGCGTCCGTCGTCCGTCGTCCGTCGTCCGTCGTCGTCGTCGTCGTCGTCCGTCGTCCACACTTTCAAAGAAGTATATCTCCGGAACCAGTGGGCCAATCTTGATCAAATTTCATGTGAAGCATTATCAGGTAGGGGGAAAGGCTGCATGCTGTTTTCGGGCAGATCGGATTGGAACTCTGGTTGCCATGGTAACAAATAGCTCCCATAGACTTAACATAGGAAAAAGTTTGTCATCACTCTAGCTCCGTCAAT
The DNA here is from genome assembly GCA_963580285.1 of Lucinisca nassula. Lineage (NCBI taxonomy): Eukaryota > Metazoa > Mollusca > Bivalvia > Lucinida > Lucinidae > Lucinisca > Lucinisca nassula. The sequence continues at coordinate 365,526 of CAUZLF010000551.1, forward strand.
TTTTTTCTGATCGACTTCATTCTTGCAGATAACGAGGACAGGCATGAAATCTCGATCAAGTTCGATTTTGGGCTGAATCGAATTATTCACTCAGGAGTTACGTGCCCTTGAGCGTTCTTAACATAGGAAAAAGCTTGTCATCACTCTAGCTCCGTCAATTTTTTTCTGATCGACTTCATTCTTGCAGATAACGAGGACAGGCATGAAATCTCGATCAAGTTCGATATTGGGCTGAATCGGATTATTCACTCAGGAGTTACCTGCCCTTGAGCGTTGAAAAAATTGCCTATTGACTTAACATGGGGAGAACGTTGTCATCACCGTAGCTGCTTCAATTATTTTCAGATTGGCTTTATTCTTGCAGATAACCAGCACAGCCATGAAATCTCGGTCAAGTTCGATAACTGGCAGAATCGGATCATTCACTTAGGAGTTACCTGCCCTTGTGTGTTTTTGCATTAGGGTTAATGGGAATTTCAAAAATGTATATCTTAAAGACTACTTGGCCAACTTTGATCAAATTTCATGTGTCGCATTATTGGGCAAGTGGAAAGGCTTCATTAGGTTTTCAGGCAGATCTGAGTGGAACTCTGGTTGCCATGGCAACATCTAGCTCCCATAGACTTCACATAGGAAAAAGCTTGTCATCACTCTAGCTCCGTCAATTTTTTTCTGATCGACTTCATTCTTGCAGATAACCAGTACAGGCATAAAATCTCGGTCAAGTTCGATTTTGGGCCGAATCGGATTATTTGCCTTGGAGTTACCTGCCCTTGAGCATAAAAAGATATGTTGTGACCACGATAGCAACTTTATTTTTATTCAGATCAGCTTCAAACTTGCAGGTAACGTGGAAGGCATAAAATCTCAGTTAAGTTCGAATCGGAATATTGACCTCGGAGTTACATGACCTTGAGCGACAAAAAATTTGCCCATAGACTTTACATAGGGAAAATGTTGTGACTACGATAGCGACTTGAATTTTTTTTCAGATCAGCTTCAAACTTGCAGGTAACGAGGACAGACATAAAATCTCAGTTAAGTTCGATTTTGGGCCGAATTGGATTATTTGCCTTGGAGTTACCTGCCCTTGCGCATAAAAAAATACGTTGTGACCACGATAGCAACTTCATTTTTATTCATATCAGCTTCAAACTTGCAGGTAACGAGGACAGGCATATAATCTCGGTTAAGTTCAATTTTGGGCCGAATCGGAATATTGACCTCGGAGTTACGTGACCTTGAGCGACAAAAAATTTGCCCATAGACTTAATTAGGGAAAATGTTGCGACTACGATAGCGACTTGAACTTTTTTCAGATCAGCTTCAAACTTGCAGGTAATGAGGACAGACATAAAATCTCGGTTAAGTTCGATTTTGGGCTGAATCGGAATATTGACCTTGGAGTTACGTGACCTTGAGAGACAAAAAAAATTTGCCCATAGAAATGTTGTGACAGAAATAGCGACTTGAAATTTTAGCTCACCTGAGCCAAAGGCTCCAGTGAGCTGATAGTATACCAAGGCTCCGGAGTCCGTCGTCCGTCCATCCGTCGTCCACACTTTCAATGAAGCATATCTCAGAAGGCAGTCGACCAATCTTGTTTAAATTGTATGTGTAGCACCATTGGGCAAGAGGAAAGGCTGCATTAGGTTTTGGAGCTAGTCTGGTTCATTTGTTCCTTCATTCTTCTTTCTCTCCATATAGAGATAATAGACCAATGTTAAATTTTTAATCAAAGATTTCTCAGGAACTATAAAAGCTAGAAGCATCAAATTTGGTATTCAATAGAATAATGATGACTTATTTTGTGTAAGAGACATTGGGCTTTCTCAGCTTATTTGTTCATCTGTTCTTTCATTCTTCTTTCTCTCCATTTTGACCAATGTTAAATTTTCGTCAAAGATTTCTCAGGAACTATAGAAGCTAGAAGTCTCAAACTTGGAATGCAATGCAATAATGATGACTTATATCCTGTAAGGGTCAATGGGCTGGATTCTATTAGCAGATTTAGTAGTCAAGTCTGTGAATTGTTAAAACTTAAGTTCCTCAGGTGAGCGGTTTAGGCTCATTGAGCCTCTTGTTAAATCACTTGGCAGAAATGTTAACCAATATAAGACAATGTGTTGCGTGCATGAGGCAGGTCGGTACCTCAAAGGTCAATGTCATACTTAGAGGTCAAAGGTTAAAAAAGGGGCCTTTTTTCGGGTTTTGTCAATAACTTGCTTATTTTTAGATAGAATTTGAAGTTACTCGGCAAAAAATGTGAACTATCATCAGACGATGTGTTGCGTGCATGATTCAGTTTGGTACCTCAAATGTCAAGGTCATACATAGAGGTCAAAGGTAAAAAAAGGGCCATTTTTCGTGTTTGGTCAATAACTTTCTTATTTTTAGATGGATTTTTAAATTGCTTGGCAGAAATGTTAACCACCATGAAATGATGTGTTGCACGCATGACCCAGTTTGGTACCTGAAAGGTCAAGGTCATACATAGAGGTTAAAGGTCAAAAATGGGCCTTTTTGTGTTCTGTCAATAACTTTCTTATTTTTAGATGGATTTTGAAATTACTTGGCAGAAATGTAAATAACCATAAGACGATGTGTTGCGTGCATGACCCAAGTTGATACCTCAAATGTCAAGGTCGTACTAAGAGGTCAAAGGACAAAAAGGGGCCTTTTTTAGTGTTCAGTCAATAACTTTCTTATTCCTGGATAGATTGTGAAATTACTTGGCAGAAATGTTAACCATCATGAGACGATGTGGTGCACGCTAGACCCAGGTCGGTATCTCCAAGATCTCCAAGATCAATGTCATACTAAGAGGTCAGAGGTAAAAAAGTTGTTTTTTTGTGTCTAGTCAATAACTTTTTATTTCTGGATGGACTTTATAAAGTAACCATGCAGAAATGTTCACCGTCATTAGTCCATGAGTCATGTGCAAGACCAAGGTCCATATACCTCCAATGTCAAGGTCATACCTAGAGGTCAAAGGTAAATAAAAGGACAGTCAACTTCCTTATTCTTTGATGGATTATGAAATTACTTGGCAGAAATGATAACCATCATGAGCCGATGGGTTGTACCTCAAAGGTCAAAGGTAAAAAGGGCTTTTTTGTGTATGGCCAATATTTTTATTATTTTTCTACGAACATTTTTAAAGTTACTTTGCAGAAATGTTTATCTTCATTAGATGAGATGATGTGTTGCACACAAGACCCAGCTCAATACCTCCAATGTCAAGTTTATACTAAGAGGTCAAAAAAGGGGGAGACATCTGTGTTTTTGTAGAAAAACAAATTCTAGTTGATATTTATTGGTCAGTGACTGTCAAGTGCCCATTAGCAATACAGTTTAGATGTTTTACTGGTCAATGACAGTCATGTGACCAATAGCAATACAGTAATTGTGTTTTAATTTTGTCAGTGGCAGTCATGTGACCAAAAGCAATATAGGTTGGACGTTTTACTTTATTGGTCAGTGACATCATTTGACCAATAGCAACAAAGTTTGGATGTTTTACTTTATTGGTCAGTGACAGTCAGGTGACCAATATCAATACAGTTTGGATGTTTTACTTGGTCAGTGACTGTCAAGTGACCAACAGTTAAACAATTTGGATATTTTACTTTATTTGTCAGTGACAGTCAACTGACCATTAGCAAAACAGTTTGCATGTTTTACATTTACTGGACAATGATAGCCATGTGACCAACAGCAATACAGTAAGGTTGTTTTAACTTTATTTGTCACTGGCAGAGTCGTGTGACAAATAGCAATAAAATAGAATTTGGATTTTCTTTTCGTATTTTTTGTGTTGCATACTGCACAGTTATCGGCAGGTTATACGTGATGTGAGTGATATTGCGTTTTTAAGAATAGAAATTTACTCTTCACAAAGGCTAGACTTCCCATGATATGTTGTAAAAGGTTCCCACGGCACGGGTCGCTGCAAACGGATGGATGTTTGCCGAAGCCCTATGCATATGCTGGCAGGTCATGCCTGATTTGAGTTGCATGGCCCTTAAGAATACAATTTTTCCGGTTAGTAAGGCTAGCCTTAGTAGGTGATGTTGACGAATTCTCCATGGCGCGGGGCGCTGCCCACGGATGAATGGGTAATGTTTGTCTAATTTGTGTGCTGTAGTACTGTACATACGTTTTTAGGATATATCTGATTTCAGTATTATTACCCATCAAAAATATAACGTTTCCCATTACAGAGACCAGGGTTACTATGTTATGTTGAAGATGACACGTCAGATAGGGCCTTTGTTGCTACTGGGCAAGCGGCATACAGAATAAGTACAACCTGTATCATGATTGGTGTTGTCGCGTTGTAAACGTGTGCGAAGACGCGTTGTGGGGTGCTGCCCATGGTTGGATTTCATTTTTTCATTTTGTTTTTGGTGTTGCAGTATTAGCTGTAAGGTTTCACCTTATTTGAGAGCTATGACCCTTCGTGAATTCGTGAGCTATTTCTTCTGCACAAGGGCTAGACTTCCCCGGCTATGTTAAAGAAGGCTACAATGGCGCTGCGCACAGATGATTGTTATTTTTGTGTGTGTGCTGCAGCCCTGTATATATGTTAGTAGGTTGGGACATTTGAGTGTAATGGGCCTTCAAGAATATAAATTTTCCCTACACAAAGGCTAGTCTTCCTTTGTTAGATTGCAGAATTCTCCCATGGCGTGGCACGCTGCGCACGGTGTTTTTTTTTTTTTTTTTTTTTTTTTTTTTTTTTTAGATGCAGTGCTGCACATTGGCGGGTAGGTTACATCTGATTTGAGTACTATAGTCTTTCAAGAATATAAATTTCCCCTGCACAAACGCTAGACTTCCATTGGCATGTTTAAGAAGAAGACTCCCATAGCACGGGTCGCTGCGCACGGATGTTTTTTTTTTTTTGTGCTGCAGCCCTGCACACATACATATCCTGGTAGGTTATGTCTTTGTGTTTTATGGCCCTTCAAGAATATAAATTTCTTCAATAGAATGGTAAGCCTTCCCGTGTTATGCTGAAGAATTATCCGATTGCACGGGACGCTCTGCACGGATGGATGAGTTTTGTTTTTCTGTTTTGACTTTTGAGACCTACAGTACTTACATAAAACTGGTGGGATATGTCTGTTTTAAGTATTACGGCCTTGCTATGTTATGTTGAAATTTTCCAGCTTATCACACCAAGTAAGATGGGGCATGGTTTGTAACTGTCCTTATGACTTTCCTTTGTTTAGGTTTTCATTATGGTCTGGTCGCTTCATGTTTGTGTATCTTTCCCTTTGATGTCTTTGATGGGTGGAGTAAGTTAATTGTATCGATTCCTTATCTTTGTTTTACTTCTACTTTGTTTTGTTCGCTTTATCTAATTGTGCTGCAGTAATGTATGTAAACAAGTAGGCTATATGATTTCAGACGTGTGCGCTTCAGAAATATAAATTTCCCCTGCACTAAGTCTCAAATTCCTATGGCATTTTGAAGAAGCTTCCATGGCATGTGGCGCTGCGCACAGACTTGAATCATGCAGTCCTGTACATCTGTTTTAAAGGCCGATCTTGGTGGCACTCAAGCCCTCTCTCTCAGAAAAAATGGCTGTTAACATGATATTGATGGATATTTATTAGTGTCTGGACACCCAGCCTGAAACTGATAATTCCTGCAGTTTTACATGCATATCAGCCAGTCAAGAATCAGATTATAAATTTGATCCCTCAAATGTATTGAGCTATTTCATGTGTAATTATAGACCTTTTTATGTTGGCCATTTGCCCTAAACATAGAGAAAAAATTGTTGTTGCTTTCTTGTTTTGCTATACTTACACAGCAACACTAAATATTCCAAACATTGGCGGAGACATGGTTCTTTGCCGGCTCATGTGTCTATAAAAGGATAGGCGTTGGTGAGTCTGCCCATTTGCACAGGCTCGCCCGAGGGTCTGCTTTTCACCTATATCATAGGACCTTGTTCACAAAGGTGGGCTGAAATTAATATGTGGTAAAATAAAAAGCGATCATGCTGAAGTAGCTCAATCTGGGGCATGTTTAAAAGGCTTTGGCCCAGAAAACATGCACACTCCATTTTTTCAGTTCTGGGATGTATCCCTTGCTTTCAAAGGATAACCCTTTTATAGAACATATTTGAATAGTTTCTCTGATTTTAGCTCACCGTCACGTAGTGACGAGGTGAGCTTTTGGATCACTTTTTGTCCGTCGTGCGTCCGTCCGTGCGTCCGTCCGTAAACAATTTCTTCAAACGACATCTCCTCCTAAACCACTGATCGGATTTTGACCAAACTTCACAGGAATGATCCTTAGGTGGTCCCCCTTTCAAAGTTATTCAAATGGTTCCGGTCCGTTGCACATCTAGGTCACAGGAGCAAAAAAAAAAAAAAGATTTTTTTCACAGAAAACTTAAAAAATCTTCTCTGAAACCACAAGGCCCATATCTTTGATATTTGGTATGAAGCTTCATCTAGCCCCCCGCCCCGGGTCCCTTTGGTTTCATATAGGATTTTATAGGGAAAATCTTTAAAAAAAATCTTCTCTGAAACCGTAAGGCCCAGGTCTTTGCTATTTGGAACGAAGTTTCATCTAGTGGACCCCTACCAAGATTGTTCAAATTATAGTGCTGGGGCCAAAAATGCCCCTGCCCCGGGGCCCTTTGGTTTAACATAGGCTTATATAGGGAAATAAAAATAAAAAATGAGTTCCTTTAAGAGCAATGAAAACATTCATAAGAAAGAAGATGGGTCATACTACGTAGTTTCGGCTAATAAAGCCTCATCAGTGACCCTGTAATGATCCGGCAAAGAAAGCCAGAGGTAACATACTGCAATTTTGTGAATTTCGAATAGGCAGTCGATACAAAGACTGATATAAATCAAAATGGGGTCTAAATAATTAAAAACTTGTCTAGAATATGAGTCTAAACCCATAATTTATTTCCGATTTCTCAGAATATTCACGCTTTAAAAATCTTCTTCGCTGAAACCGCAAGGCCTCGGTCTTTGATAATTGGTATGAAGCTTCATCTTGTGGACCTCTACTAAGATTGTTCAAATTATAGCCCTGGGACCAAAAATGCCCCCGCTCCGGGGCCCTTTAGTTTTACATAGTCTTATATAGGGAAAATCTATAAAAATCTTCTTCTGTGAAACCACAAGGCCTAGGTCTTTGATATTTGGTCTGAAATTGCATCTAGTGGAACTCTATCAAGATTGTTCAAACTATAGCCCTGGGGCCAAAAGTGCCCCCGCCCCGAGACCCTTTGGTTTTACATAGACTTATATTGGGAAATATTTAAAACTCTTCTAATCTGAAACTGCAAGGCCCATGTCTTTGATATTTGGTATGGGGCCTTATCTAGTGGACCTCTACCAAGATTGTTCAAATTATAGCCCTCGGGCGACAAATGCCCCCGCTCTGGGGCCCTTTGGTTTTACATAGACTTATAGAGATAATCTTTGAAAATCTTCTCTGAAACAGCAAGGCCCAGGTCTTTGATATTTGATGTGAAGCTTCATCTAGTGGACCTCTATCAAGTTTGTTTAAATTATAGCCCTGAGGCCAAAAATGCCCCCGCCCCGTGACCATTTGGTTTAACATAGGCTTATGTAGGAAATGACTTCAAAAAATCTTCTTCTCTGAAACCGCAATGCCCAGGTCTTTGATATTTGGTGTGTAGCTTCATCTAGTGGACCTTTGCCAAGATTGTTCCAACTATAGCCTTTGTTGATATTTGATATGAAGCTTTACCTTTTTAGACCTCCCTCAACATTATGCACATTATAGCCCTGGGGTCAATAATGGACCTCCCCAGGGCCCACTTTTTCCTCTATGGATCAGGTGAGCGATCCAGGGCCATCATGGCCCTGTTGTTGAGCGTTGCCAGTATTGCATTACTGATTCTCTATGTCAACCAGCTGAAGCACAATATTTTGACATGCCTTTTACACATGAACTCAGGTTGAAAATGGTGTTGTTTACACATAGGTAGCACCAAGTTTCTTCACTGAACGGCCCTTTGAATTTAAGGCCTTTCATGTGTGGAAACTGCCAGCCTAATTTCAGAAATGATCGAAATATCAGAAATATAAAACACGTAATATTTCAACAGAAACAAAAATATACAAAACTACAACAAACATTCTTCATGCAATAGAATCTATACAAAATATTTCCCGACGAAAATGCAGTTATGCAAAATGTCTATTTTCTGATTACGAATCGAAAACACGTATATTCAGATGTATTGGACCACCCCACCCACGCCAAAAAGGAAATTTCAGATAAAAAAAAAATCTGATATGATCCAAACATAGACTGTGGGAACTCATTAGAACCATATAGATCAAACTAGTATCCATAATCTATGTTTTTAGAAGAAATAAGAAAAAGAACGTTTACCCCTAAAACCCAGTTTTAAAAGTGGAGTTTAATGGGGTCAAATTTATATAGGTGTGCTAACGTGATGATTTATATGGTCACAATATGTTAAAAGGTCCATGAAAATGTATACTCCGCTGTGTGCAATGAAACACGTGGTTTATGTGGGCAATACATTTTTTTTTTTTTTTTTTTTTTCAAGATCTGCCTCATTACCACCTCATTGAGACAATTCTAATGAAACCCACGTTTTTACATTTACAGATGTGAAAAATAGACCCATTGGACATTGTGCGTTCTTTGATATCTCCAAAGTGTTATTTTATCGGATAAAAATTTTATAGTATTCCTATATATATTCCAAACATTGTTTTTAATGCTCGTTAGACCCGCCTAAATGAGGCGGTGCTAACGAGTACCAATAACCTATTTCTATAAAAGAAAGAACGGACATCCCTATCTATAACCCCAGTTTCCATATAAAGTGAGGTTTAAAGGAGTGGTCATTACATGGACTTATACTGCTCTGTGTCTACACGGTTTGCCATTAAGAACATTTTGTTGATCAAACAGGAAATATGGATTACATTTTACTACCGGCTTTTTCCAGCACACACATAGTTCAGTAATCTGTACATGTACTTGACCTGATAGTCAGTAGTTATTCCAGACCACTGAAGTGCTGAGTGTTTAATGCCATATAGCTGATTAAAATAAGAGATTCTATCAATCAAGTTTCAGTTCTACAGTGCTACCAGGATCGGCCTTTAAGTGCGTGCCATTGCCCTTCACGAATGTAAATTTTCCTTGCACAAACGCTAGAATTCAATTGATATTTTGAAGACTCTCATGGCAAGGGTCGCAGCGCACGGATGGGTGTTATTTTTGTGCTGCAGCGTTGTACATATGCTGGCAGGTTTTGTCTAATTTGGGTGTAATTGCCCTTCAAGAATATAAATTTCCCCTATTTCAGGCACAGCCTTTCTATATTCTGTTGGAGAATCCTCCCAATGACGCGGGATGCTACAAACGGATGGATGTTTTTTTTTCCTTGTAAAGTAGATCAGGGAATCCATAGCTTGGGACAGAAATTCTGTTCTAACCCAGTTGTTCTTACCCCAAATCGAATATTCTGGCCGAAACCGAAGTGACTGCAGCATTAAAAATCCGCGCTAAGAAATGGAAGGTATGCAAGTAAAAGAACTCTTTATGGGTGTGAGGGGTGGATAGATAAATCTGTTCCTAGGGATCTCTGTCCGCCATCACTCGATAAGCCTCATGATGCCAGACAGTGACCCTCGGAACGGATTTTTCCAGCAACCCCTCACACCCATATAAGATTTGTATATTCTTTTTTGTACTGTACATATGCTAGTAGGATATGCCTGATTTGAGTACTAAGGTTCTTAAAGAATGTAAGAAACTTATATGGGTGTAAGGGGTTGATGGAAAATCCGTCCCAAGGGTCACTGTCCGGCATCACAAGGCTTGCCGAGTGATGCCGGACAGTAATCCCGAGGGGCGGATTTTTTCATCCACCCCTCACACCCATAGAGGAGTCTTTTTCTTGCATTCCGTCCAATTCTTAGCGCAGATTTTTAATGCTGCAGTCACTTCGGTTACCAACGTCCGCCATATTGTGTTGACACTGCAGGAATGTTTAGTGACGTCACCAAAGGGCTGTGACGCTAACCTTACGAGGTCATAATCAACCAGTGCATTTATCAAATACGCGATTATATTCGATTTTGGGTCGGAACACCAGGGTCAGAACATAAATTTCTATCCCAGGGTCAGACACGGATTTCCTGGTCTGGCTTGCAAGAATATGAATTTCACCTTTGCAAAGGGTGGCCTTGCTAAGTTATGTTGAGGAACGGTTTCAGCTTGTCGGTTTTTTTAGACTGGACTTGTCTTACTACTGGGTAAAATCAGATTAACCTTTATAATCTTGGGTGGTGTCGCGTTGTACAAGTTGCGGCATGGCGCACTACGAAGTACTGCGCACGGAGGGTGTGTTTTTGTTTTATTTTTGTGTTGCAGTACTGTACTTTAGCTGATAGTTGATATATAAGTATTATCTCCATTCAAGAATATAATTCAATAGCACGGGTCACTGCGCAAGAATGGGTGTTTTTCTTGTGCTGCAGCCATGTACATATGTATGATTTGAGCGTCACGGTCCTCAAAATATGTATTTCCCCTAAAAAGGATAGCCTTTAAGAATCGCCCAATGCCGCCGGCCGCTGCGCAAGGAGGGTGGCTTATGTATGCTGCAGTACTATGCACTTGCAGGAAGGTTAAGTAGGTTAAGAATATAGATTTCCCCTATTCACCTTATTTGCATTATTTGCTGGATCCCAGCTTGTACATTGTCAATATTAGAAAAACAGGTAACCAGACCCCCATGACCTTGAAAGGTCATGGGGGTCTGGTTACCTGTTTTCCCAACACTGATAATCATCAGACTGGGAACCAGCAAACAATGCATGTACATTGTCAATATTAGAAAAACAGGTAACCAGACCCCCATGACCTTGAAAGGTCATGGGGGTCTGGTTACCTGTTTTCCCAACACTGATAATCATCAGACTGGGAACCAGCAAACAATGCAAATAAGGTCAATACAAAGGACACCTTTGCTATGTGCTGTTTCCAGCTTTTCAGGTCAGGTTTGACCATGAGTAACTAATGCAACCTGTATCATGGTGGATGGTGTCACGTGTTGCAACGTGTGCAATGGTCAGGTGCGAGGCGCTGCACACGGAAGGCCGATTTTCTTATTCTTTTTTTTAGTACTGAACATAATCTGGTAGGTTACGTCTGATTTGAGTACTTTGACCTTCCTAGAATACAAATTCACTCTGAACAAAGTCTCGACATTCCATGGTATGTTGAAGAAGACTCCCAATGCACAGGACCCCGCGTACGGATATTGTTTTGATGCAGCCCTGTGCATTTGCCAATATGTCTGATTTTGGTGTTATAGCCCTTCAAGAATATAAAATGTCTCCCATACCAAGGATATTTTGAAGAAGTCAACCATAGTGTAGTTTATATTTTACTTTTTGACCTTTGAGATCAGCGAGAATATTCTGAGAAATCAGAAATAAATTATTGGTTTAGACTCATATTCTAGACAGGTTTTTAAAATTTGGACCCCATTTTGATTTATATCAGTCTTTGTATCGACTGCCTATTCGAAATTTGCAAAATTGCAGTAGGTTTCCTCTGGCTTACTTTGCCGGATCATTACAGGGTCACTGATGAGGCTTTTTTAGCCGAAACTACGTAGTATGACCCATCTTTTTTCTTATGGATGTTTTCATTGCTCTTAAAGGAACTCATTTTTGATTTTTATTTCCCATGGCACGGGGTACTGCGTACGGTCGTGTTGGATTTGTTTATATTTTTGTACTGCAGTACTTTACACATGCTGGAAGGTTGTGTCTAATATGGGTACTATGGCCTTACAAGAACATAAATGTCGCTTGTCAAAGGCTCGCTTTCCTATGCTATAAAAGAGGAGGGTTGATTTTGTTTTTCCTTTATTGTTTTTTGCTGCAGTACTGTACACTATTAGCTGGTAGGTTACATATGATTTAAGTGCTATGACCTTTCAAGAATATAAAGTTCCCTGGAACAAAGTCTATACTTCCCACTGTACGTTGAAGAAGGCTCCCTTGGCATGGGACCCCTCGCACAGATGCGTGTACTCTTACATTTGCTAGTAGGTAACATCCGACTTGCGTGCGCCCTCCAAAAATATTGATCACTCTTGTTGAAGGGCTAGACTTCAGATTGTATGATGAAGGAACCTCCTATCATAGGTTTTATTTTTGTGTAGCAGTACTGTACTTTAGCTGATAGTTGATATATGAGTATTATCGCCATTCAAAAATGTACATGTAATTCAATGGCACGGGCCACTGCGCAAGAATGGGTGTTTTTCTTGTGGTGCAGCCATGTACATATATCTGATTTGAGCGTCACGGCCCTCAAAATATTTATTTCCACTTAAAAAGGGCTAGCCGTCTATATTTAAGAATCGTCCAATGACGCAGAGCGCTGCCTAAGGCGGTGGGTTATGTATGCTGCAGAACTATGCACTTACTGGTAGGTTAAGAATATAGATTTCCCTATACAAAGTACACATTTGCTATGCGCTTTTTTCAGCTTTTCATGTCAGAATTGACCATGAGGAACTAATACAACCTGTATCATGGTGGGTGGTGTCACGTGGTGCAACGTGCGCTATGGCCAGGTGCACGGCGCTGCACACGGAAGGTGGATTTTCTTTTTCTTTTCTTAGTACTGAACATTATCTGGTAGGTTAGTATGATTTGAGTACTTTGGCTCTCCTAGAATACAAATTCACTCTGAATAAAGTCTCGACATTCCATGGTATGTTGAAGAAGACTCCCAATGCACAGGACCCCGCGTACGGATATTGTTTTGATGCAGCCCTCTGCATTTGCCAATATGTCTGATTTTGGTGTTATAGCCCTTCAAGAATATAAAATGTCTCCCATACCAAGGATATGTTGAAGAAGTCTCCCATTGCACGGGGTACTGCGTACGGTGGTGTTGGATTTGTTTATATTTTTTGTACTGCAGTACTTTACACATGCTGGTAGGTTGTGTCTAATATGGGTGCTATGGCCTTACAAGAACCTAAATGTCGCTTGTCAAAGGTTAGCCTTCCTATGATATAAAAGAGGAGGGTTGATTTTGTTTTTCCATAATTGTTTGGTGCTGCAGTACTGTACACTATTAGCTGGTAGGTTACATATGATTTAAGTGCTATGACCTTTCAAGAATATGAAGTTCCCTTGAACAAAGTCTAGTCTTCCCATTGTACGTTGAAGAAGGCTCCCTTGGCATGGGACCCCTCGCATAGACTTCCCATTGTACGTTGAAGAAGGCTCCCTTGGCATGGGACCCCTCGCATAGATGCGTGTACTCTTACATTTGCTAGTAGGTAACATCCGACTTGCGTGCGCCCTCCAAGAATATTGATCACTCTTGTTGAAGGGCTAGACTTCAGATTGTATGATGAAGGAACCTCCTATCATAGGTTTTATTTTTGTGTTGCAGCACTGTACTTTAGCTGATAGTTGATATATGAGTATTATCGCAACTCAAAAATATACATGTAATTCAATGGCACGGGTCACTGCGCAAGAATGGGTGTTTTCTTGTGGTGCAGCCATGTTCATACAACCGCGCACCCAGCAAGTTAGCAATACGGTATGTACCGTCGGTTCATTAAAGAGCAGATACGTCAAAAAACACTGACACGCTACACCGGAATTGGTGTTACAAGTGACAACTATGTCAAAGAAACCGTAATCAATACTTAACATCTCCATCCAATACCGGTTAACCCACAGAAGAGGGCGGAGCTAAGCGATTGTCAAAAATTTCTACTGCATCCCGCCTTCAGATTACGCCACGGGTCATGTAAAAATCAATCACCAATTAGCGTTTATGATTTCAGTAGAGAATGTTCGCTGTGAGGGGCTTGGCAAGAATGGAGACAGATCAGGCGCCACAGAACGCGGCGTTTGGTCGGGGTCTACACCGTTTACATAGAGAGTGGAATTTAGGGCTTCAACGAAAGTTTGGATCTCAGTCCGGGACTATTTTCCCAGCCTACACTCGGTGGCAGTCGGGCACGCTTCCCCTTTCCGCTGGTCGCCTTTGTCGTCCGCTTGCGGCTGCCGACGACTGCCCGGTCTGATTACATACATGTGCATACCTTTATCTATAATGGTCGAGTTTAGTCCTTTGCATCTATTCTTGATTTAGTGTCGCTTATCATACAACAGCTTGTTGAGAACTGATAATTACTATTGCCTAATATTTTAAACCCCCATGAAAGAATTAACCCTTTGTCCCACATTTTGCTTTCAACTTCTTTATACACAATGTATTTTTGACACAAATCCTTGTAATTTATCCTCTTTGTGCATTTCCAACGCATACAGAAATGGTCGGCCCCCGTCCATCGGGGCTTGAAGAAATAGACGGGCTGCCTGAGCCTACCATGCAGACTACACGAGTACTGGTAAAGCGCTTAGAGGATCTAAGCCTGCCCATGCAAAGCGATGCGAGGCAGCCCGCCCATACTTATAAACCCTATTGGTTTCATTGGGTGATAGGGCTTGAGATGTCATTTCATCTCAATGACGGGTAAAAGTCCCACAAAATTGGAAGCAACGTCTCCAAAATGACCTCTACAGTGTTGAAGGGGACGTTAAACCTCAAATCAAACAAACAAACAGAAATGTGCACAACAGGAGGCTCAGTTATAAAGTGGCTTTAGTGTATATTTAACCCATAACAACCCCTACTTTTGCAAACAGAGATGAGGTCCTACACTGTTTGCCATGCAGCTTGTGAATAATGTTAAGAAATTTTAATGTTTGGCAGTCGGCAATGGCTGTGTCTAAATCTATTTATTCAGCAGGATAAGGGTTAAGGCTTATTAGTTTTTCAGGGTTTCTTCTCTTTTTTTCCCGCCCATTTTTTGTCCAGTTGTGAGGAAGGTTTCAACGTTTAAAAGGGTGGGACCATAAAATCACGAAAAAAAACACGCAAAAATCCGCCCAAATATTTTACTAACCGTCAAGTCGAGCAATTAAGTGACAAATATTTATTTTTCAGACTTTAAGTGGAATACATACACCTTCAGGGAAGGCAACTCTTTCAAGCGTATTTTAGTCTCCCATGTCAATAAGGGTCAACTCTTAAAGGAAAGAATTTGCTCCTAAGGAGCAAATTCTTTCCTTTAAGAGTAGACCCCTTTTTCGTGGGACAAAGCCTATAGAAAAGCAAACAGGATGTTCGAAAGTTGCCCCCTTTTGAAAAATGTGGAAAATCTGCCAAGTCATACCCCTCAAATTTCATGTGACCAATAACAGACTTTAATTGACCAATATTTCTGCTTTTCTGTTAGATTGTTTGTTTACTTAATTGAGGTTTAACATCCCCATTAACATTATTTAGGTCAGTTTGGAGACATTACTTCCAGTTTTGTGTGCAATTTTACCCGACATTTAGATAAAATGACATTCCAATCCCTGCCGCCAAATGAAACCGATATGGTTTATATGCTCGGATGGTCCGACTCGCCAGGACAGGCTTTGGGAGGTTATGGCTAAAGTTAACATACTTCTGAAGCGTTGCATGCTGTGCCAGTATTAAGAGGCTGTTCTGTTAGGCAGCACCATGAATATGTGTCTCGTAAGGATCCGAAAGACTTTGGGGATTGAACCATATGTAATTCGGGTCAGTCGCAATGGCGAACTTCCACATAAAAAATTGTTTATTTAAAATTCAAACTAGTACATCTGATAAAATAAACTTCAGTTATGATTAGTTTGGTTATTCTATTTTTAGCTCACCGTCACTTAGTGACGAGGTGAGCTTATGGGATCACTTTTCTTCCGTCGTGCGTCCGTGCGTCCGTAAACAATTTCTTTAAACGACATCTCCTCCTAAACCACTGATCGGATTTTGACCAAACTTCACAGGAATGATCCTTAGGTGGTCCCCTTTCAGAGTTGTTCAAATGGTTGCGGTCCGTTGCACATCTAGGTCACAGGAGCCAAAAATAGATTTTTTTCACCAAAAACTTAAAAAACTTAAAACTTCTTCTCTGAAACCACAAGGCCCAGGTCTTTGATATTTGGTATGAAGCTTCATCTAGTGGACCCCTACCAACATTGTTCAAATTATAGTGCTGGGGCCAAAAATGTCCCCGCTACGGGGCCCTTTGGCTTTACATGGGCTTATATAGGGAAAATCTTTAAAAATCTTCTTCTCTGAATCCGTCAGGCCCAGGTCTTTGACATTTGGTATGAAGCTTCATCTAGTGGACCCCTACCAAGATTGTTCAAATTATAGTGCTGGGGCCAAAAATGCCCCCGCTCCGGGGCCCTTTGATTTTACATGGGCTTATATAGGGAAAATCTTTAAAAATCTTCTTCTCTGAAACCGTAAGGCCCAGGTCTTTGATATTTGGTATGAAGCTTCATCTAGTGTACCCCTACCAAGATTCATCAAATTATAGTGCTGGGGCCAAAAATACCCCCGCTCCGGGGCCCTTTGGTTTTGCATTGGTTTATATAGGGAAAATCTTTAAAAATCATCTTCTCTGAAACCGTAAGGCCCAGGTCTTTGATATTTGGTATGAAGCTTCATCTAGTGGACCCCTACCAAGATTGTTCAAATTATAGTGCTGGGGCCAAAAATGCCCCTGCTCCGGGGCCCTTTGGTTTAACATGGGCTAATATAGGGAAAATCTTTAAAAAATTTCTTCTCTGAAACCGTAAGGTCCAGGTCTTTGATATTTAGTATGAAGCTTCATCTAGTGAACCCCTACCAAGATTGTTCAAATTATAGTGCTGGGGCCAAAAATGCCCCCGCTCCAGGGGCCATTGGTTTTACATGGGCTTATATAGGGAAAATCTTTAAAAATCTTCTCTGAAACCTCAAGGCCCAGGTCTTTGATATTTGGTATGAAGCTTCATCTTGTGTACCCCTACCAAGATTGTTCAAATTATAGTGCTGGGGCCAAAAATGCCCCCGCTCTTGGGCCCTTTGGTTTACATGGGCTTATATAGGGAAGATCTTTAAAAATTTTCTTCTCTGAAACCGTAAGGCCCAGGTCTTTGATATTTGGTATGAAGCTTCATCTAGTGGACCCCTACCAAGATTGTTCAAATTATAGTGCTGGGGCCAAAAATGCCTCCGCTCTGGGGCCCTTTGGTTTTACATGGGCTTATATAGGGAAAATCTTTAAAAATCTTCTTCTCTGAAACCTTAAGGCCCAGGTCTTTGATATTTGGTATGAAGCTTCATCTAGTGGACCCCTACCAAGATTGTTCAAATTATAGTGCTGGGGCCAAAAATGCCCCCGCTCCGGGGCCCCTTGGTTTTACATGGGCTTATATAGGGAAAATCTTTAAAAAACTTCTTCTCTGAAACTGCAAGGCCCAGGTCTTTGATATTTGGTATGAAGCTTCATCTAGTGGACCCCTACCAAGATTGTTCAAATTAAAGTGCTGGGGCCAAAAATGCCCCCGCTCTGGGGCCCTTTGGTTTTACATGGGCTTATATAGGGAAGATCTTTAAAAATCTTCTTCTCTGAAACCATAAGGCCCAGGTCTTTGACATTTGGTATGAAGCTTCATCTAGTGGACCCCTACCAAGATTGTTCAAATTATAGTGCTGGAGCCAAAAATGCCCCCGCCCCGGGGCCCTTTGGTTTTACATGGGCTTATATAGGGAAAATCTTTAAAAATTTTCTTCTCTGAAACCGTAAGGCCCATGTCTTTGATATTTGGTATGAAGCTTCACCCCACAAGGCCCATGTCCCCCCATCCCCCCGCCCCGGGGCCTTTCGGTTTTACATGGGCTTATATGGGGAAAATCTTTAAAATCTTCTTCTCTAAAACCGCAAGGCCTAGGTCTTTGATATTTGGTATGAAGCTTCATCTAGTGGACACCTACCAAGATTTTCAAATTATAGTGCTGGGGCCAAAGATGCCCCCGCTCTGGGGCTCTTTGGTTTTACATGGGCTTATGTAGGGAAAATCTTTAAAAATCTTCTTCTCTGAAACCGCAAGGCCCAGGTCTTTGATATTTGGTATGAAGCTTCATCTAGTGGACCCCTATCAAGATTTTTCAAATTAAAGTGTTGGGGCCAAAAATGCGACCGCCTCGGGGCCTTTTGGTTTTACATGGGCTTATATAGGGAAAATCTTTAAAAATCTTCTTCTCTGAAACCGCTAGGCCCAGGTCTTTGATATTTGGTATGAAGGTTCACCTAGTGGACCCCTACCAAGATTTTCAAATTATAGCCCTGGGGCTAAAAATGCTCCCGTTCTGGGGCCCTTTGGTTTTACATAGACTTATATATGGAAAATCTTGAAAAATCTTCTTCTCTGAAACCACGAGGCCTAGGTCTTTGATATTTGGTATGAAGGTTTATCTAGTGGACCTCTACCAAAATTGTTCAATTATAGCCCTGAGACCAAAAAAGCCCCCACCTTGGGGCCCTTTGGTTTAACATAGACTTATATAGGGAAAATCTTTAAAAATCTTCTTCTCTGAAACCACAAGGCCTCTGTCTTTGATATTTGGAATGAAGCTTCATCTTGTGGACCTCTACCAAGATTGTTCAAATTATAGCCCTGGGGCCAAAATGCCCCCGCTCTTGGGCCCTTTGGTATAACATAGACGGCTCCAACGTAAAGGCTTATTGAAAATTAAAGAGATAATGTTGGTTGGTGCCTGATGCTCTGTCTCTGGTCGGGCTCATCGGAGTCTAACTGTTGGTTTTCTTTTGCTCCAGCATTTCAGTGGTTTCTTGCTGTCGAGTCCTCACCGTTGTCTCACCTCTGTGGTTCTTTGATTTCTGTGTTCACGGAGATGTTGCACTGATGAGTTAGGAGGCCTTCATGCGGACTGAACAAATTATTTGTCTAAATCGCGACGGAAGTAAGGGCGAGGATTGTGGCCACGTAAAATCGATTTAAGCCCCCCAGTGGACATCTTCCACTGACCGTTCCAAGGCGGCTCTTCTGTGGCGATTTATTTATGTTGTTGTTTGTTACTTACTGTGTGTATCACTTGTCTTTTAATTTTGGATGGCCGTATGGCCATTTTGTGGGAAAGTAACTGTCCATATGGCCTTCCTTTGTTTAGGCTTCGATTATGGTCTGGTCGCTTAATGTTTGTATTTCTTTCCCTTTGGTGTCTTTTATGGATGGAGTAAGTTAATTGTATCAATTCCTGATCTTTGTTTTACTTCTACTTTATATAGGGAAAATCTTTAAAAATCTTCTTTTGTGAAACCAGAAGGCCTAGGTCTTTGATATTTGGTATGAAGCTTCATCTAGTGAGCCTCTACTAAGATTGTTGAAATTATAGCCCTGAGACCAAAAACGCCCCTGTGTCAGGGCCCTTTGGTTTTACATAGACCTATATAAGGAAAATCTTTGAAAATCTTCTTCTGTGAAACCACAAGGCCTAGGTCTTTGATATTTGGTGTGAAATTTCATCTAGTGGACCTCTATCAAGATTGTTCAAATTATAGGCCTGGGGCCAAAAATCCCCCCGCCCGAGACCCTTTGGTTTTACATTGACTTATATAGGGAAATCTTTAAAAATATTCTTCTCTCAAACCACAAGGCCCATGTCTTTGATATTTGGTATGGGGCTTCATCTAGTGGACCTCTACCAAGATTGTTCAAATTATATTACAAAGACTTATATATAGAGATAATCTTTGAAAATCTTCTTCTCTGAAACAGCAAGGCCGAGGTCTTTGATATTTGGTGTGAAGCTTCATCTAGTGCACCTCTATCAAGATTGTTTAAATTATGGCCCTGAGGCCAAAACTGCCCCTGCCCCGGGGCCATTTGGTTTTACATAGGCTAATGTAGGGAATATCTTTAAAAAATCTTCTTCTCTGAAACCCCTAGGCCCAGGTCTTTGATATTTGGTGTGTAGCTTCATCTATTGGACCTTTGCCAAGATTGTTCAAATTATAGCTTTCGTTGATATTTGGTATGAAGCTTCACCTTTTTAGACCTCCCTCAACATTATGTACATTGTAGCCCTGGTGTCAATAATGGCCCTCCCCGAGGCCCACTTGTTACTCTATCATATGGATCAGGTGAGCGATCCAGGGTCATCATGGCCCTCTTGTTACAGTTTAATAGAACAAAAATTGATTTTATTTGCCAGTTTAACGCATTTTGTTATTTGTTGATGGTATGGATAATGGTGTTAGATAGGAAATCGCAATATCGACAATTCTGTTCTTTTATCATAATATAGGTAATATGATCGCTTTCTTTAATCATGTCCCGACATTTTCTCAACAATCAAATTACCGATAATCCAAGTGTGTGTACATTTGCCCCCGCCCATAGGTGCTTAAAGAAATATATGGGCTGCATGATGCTTCCACGCAGAGGTGAATCCGGCCCGGACACTAATACTCGTAAACCGCTCAGAGGATCTAAGCCTGTCCGGGATCGCGGTGCGAGGCGGACCGCCCATGCTAATAAACCCTATTGGCTTCATTGGGCGACAGGGCTTGAGATGTCATTTCATCTCAATGTCGGATAAAAGTCCCACAAAATTGGAGGCAACGTCTCCAAAAAGACCTTTACAGTGTTGATCGGGACGTTAAACCCCAAATCAAACAAACAAAACCAAGTGTGTGCACAAAAATTCGGGAAGCAAATCATTTAATAAGTGTTAATTAGCCACATGCTTGATTTGTCACAGCACACCCGAGTGTCGCAAGATGGACCTGTCAATTTTTTTCGCAGTCGCGATTTGCAATACACACCGGACTGTTAAATCCTTTGATCAATGACTCGCTGTCATTTACAAAGGCGAACGCCACAGGAGATAAAAATTCTGGCCACGGCTGGAAACTTTACGCGTACAAAAGCAAAATCTGGCGTAAAAAATACGCCGGATTCGGCATTTCCCATGATTGATGCTCAATAAAGTTATGCTCAGTAAAGTTCTGTTCCAAACACTGTGATTATAAGTAAGAAATTGGACAACCCTGCACATCTTCATAGTCTCGTAGTTGATACGAACCATAAAAAGTACCTATTTAATTTTGACCCCTACCACTCAACGTTGGAACTTCCTACTGTTTCTGTGAGTAGCCCCGCTCATCATGGCTTGCAGAAATAGACTGGGCTGCATGATGTTTCCACGCAGAGCTGACCGAACACGAGTACTGGTAAACAGCTTAGAGGTTCTGCCCAGGAAATTTGCGAGTCAGACCGTCCATGTATATAAACCCTACAGGTTTCATTGGGCGACGGGGCTTGAGATGTCATTTCATCTCAATGTCTGGTAAAAGTCCCAGGAAATTGGAAGCGACGTCTTCAAAATCACCTCTATAGTGTCGCGGCCCCCGCCCATCGGGGCTTGAAGAAATACATGGGCTGCATGATGCTTTGATAGTCAGCAATGGGTGTGGCTAAATTAATTTATTCAGCAGGATAAGGGTTGAGTCTCCAAAGCGAGACTCATTAGTTTTTCTGGGTTTCTTTCTTTTCCGCCCAATTTTTGTCCAGATAAGTTCTTAGTAACCACTAGATAGATGTGCAGGAAGATTTCAAAATTTAAAAGGTGGGCCCAACAGGTCTCATGGGGGGAGGGGGTGGGGGGCACGCAAAAATCCGACCAAATCTTTTACGGATGAGTTTTCAGTAACCGTCGAGTCGGAGCAATTAAGTGACAAATATAATATTTTTTTTATTATTTATTTTCTGTCAACAGGGGCCAACTCTTAAAGGAAAGAATTTGCTCCTCTTCAATTCATTCTTTCTACTATTTCTATCTATTATCGGTCGAATCAACATTGGAGCGCTTTCAATTCTAGTGTGATCGGTCATTGCCGATCCAGGTTTGCAGGATGTAAACATACACAGTATTCATGTAATAACGATATAGATCTTTAACCAGCACAGAACGGGCCTCCCTGCACGTGCAGGGGGTCCCAGTTAACGTCCCGATGCGGAGGACGCTGCACTTTGTGGCATTCAACCGAAGCATGTTCGGACACCGCAGTTTTATTACCGCTGCCGGGAATCAAACCGGGGGCCTCTAGCATCATAGGCAGGTGCACTATACCATTGAGCTACCATGCTTGATTCAATGTCGAGTGCCGGCTCGGCCAATTTAATACATGTATATACAGGGGTTCATTCATTGCTCTTTCTTATTTCTGCTACAGCCTCGGGGTTTTAACGCGTATCCACAGTCTGTTTTAAGCAGAATATATATTCGCTTGTGGGAACTGCTGGTTAGAACCGCCTCAAGGTTTTGTTTGTTTTGTTTGATTTGAGGTTTATCGTCCCCGTTAACACTTTATAGGTCATTTTGGAAACGTTGCTTCCAATTTTGTGGGACTTTTACCCAACATTGAAATGAAATGACATCTCAAGCCCTGTCGCCACCTAGAGGTTTTAACGAGTGTCCACAATCTCTGTTTTGAGCAGACTATAGATTGTGGGTACTGCTGGTTAGAACCGCATCAAGGTTTTAACGAGTAACCCACAATCTTCTTTTGAGCAGTATTAAAATCGATTGCAACATAAACTGACAGCGCTATTGTCCCGCCCACGCTTAAAACTTCAAAGACGACTGTCAATCATCTCAAATACCAGTTCAGAAGCACGTGATGGAAAGTTCAACACAGCGCTACAAAGCTTTCGGCACGTATTTGATATTCGTCTCAAACAACATCAAAAGTGCGTCTGGGAGAAGACCGATTGCTAACTTGCCGATTGCGCTGTTGTATGTCTGATTTGAGCGTCACGGCCCTCAAAATATTTATTTTCCCTAAAAAAAGGCTAGCCGTCTATGTTTAAGAATCGTCCAATGACGCGGGGCGCTGCGCAAGGCGGGTGGGTTATGTATGCTGAAGAACTATGCACTTACTGGTAGGTTAAGAAAATAGATTTCCCCTATACAAAGGACACATTTGCTATGCGCTGTTTCCAGCAGTCTTCGAGTCCTCACCGTTGTCTCACCTCTGTGGTTCTTTGATTTTTTTGTGTTCACAGAGATGTTGCACTGATGAGTTAGGAGGCCTTTATGCGGACTGAACAAATTGTTTGTCTAAATCGCGACGGAAGTAAGGGCGAGGATTGTGGCCACGTAAAATCGATTTAAGCCCCCCAGTGGAAATCTTTCCACTGACCGTTCCAAAGCGGTTTTTCTGTGGCGGTTTATTTATGTTGTTCTTTGTAACTTACTGTGTGTATCACTTGTGTCTTTTTATTTTGGATGGCCATATGGCCATTTTGTGGGAAAGTAACTGTCCTTATCGCCTTCCTTTGTTTAGGTTTCCATTATGGTTAGGTCGCTTAAGGTTTGTGTTTCTTTCCCTTTGGTGTCTTTGATGGGTGGAGTAAGTTAATTGTATCGATTCCTGATCTTTGTTTTACTTCTACTTTTCATGTCAGATTTGACCATGAGGAACTTACACAACCTGTATCTTGTAGGGTGGTGTCACGTGGTGCAACGTGCGCCATGGCCAGGTGCACGGCGCTGCACACGGAAGGTGGTTTTTCTTTTTTTCTTAGCACTGAACATTATCTGGTAGGTTACGTCTGATTTGAGTACTTTGGCTCTCCTAGAATACAAATTCACTCTGAATAAAGTCTCGACATTCCATGGTATGTTGAAGAAGACACCCAATGCACAGGACAATACGGATATTGTTTTGATGCAGCCCTGTGTATTTGCCGATATGTCTTATTTTGGTGTTATAGCCCTTCAAGAATATAAAATGTCTCCCATTACCAAGGATATGTTGAAGAAGTCTCCCATGGCACGGGGTACTGCGTACGGTCGTGTTATATTTGTTTATATTTTTTTCTACTGCAGTACTTTACACATGCTGGTAGGTTGTGTCTAATATGGGTACTATGGCCTAACAAGAACATAAATGTCGCTTGTCAAAAGCTAGCCTTCCTATGTTATAAAAGAGGAGGGTTGATTTTGTTTTTCCTTTATTGTTTTGTGCTGCAGTACTGTACACTATTAGCTGGTAGGTTACATATGATTTAAGTGCTATGACCTTTCAAGAATATGAATTTCCTTTGCACAAAGTCACGACAACCCGTTGTACGTTGAAGAAGGCTCCCTTGGCATGGGACCCCCTCGCATAGATGCGTGTACTCTTACATTTGCTAGTAGGTAACACCCGACTTGCGTGCGCCCTCCAAGAATATTGATCACTCCTGTTGAAGGGCTAGACTTC
The DNA here is from genome assembly GCA_963580285.1 of Lucinisca nassula. NCBI lineage: Eukaryota > Metazoa > Mollusca > Bivalvia > Lucinida > Lucinidae > Lucinisca > Lucinisca nassula. The sequence goes on from CAUZLF010000551.1 coordinate 389,728, forward strand.
AGATTGTATGATGAAGGAACCTCCTATCATAGGTTTTATTTTTGTGTTGCAGCACTGTACTTTAGCTGATGGTTGATATATGAGTAATATCGCCATTCAAAAATATACATGTAATTCAATGACACGGGTCACTGCGAAAGAATGGGTGTTTTTCTTTTGGTGCAGCCATGTACATATGTCTGATTTGAGCGTCACGGCCCTCAAAATATTTATTTCCCCTAAAAAAGCTAGCCGTCTATATTTAAGAATCGTCCAATGACGCGGGGCGCTGCGCAAGGCGGGTGGGTTATGTATGCTGCAGAACTATGCATTTACTGGTAGGTTAAGAATATAGATTTCCCCTATACAAAGGACACATTTGCTATGTGCTGTTTCCAGCTTTTCATGTCAGATTTGACCATGAGGAACTAATACAACCTGTATCATGGTGGGTGGTGTCACGTGGTGCAACGTGCGCCATGGCCAGGTGCAAGGCGCTGGACACGGAAGGTGGATTTTCTTTTTCTTTTCTTAGTACTGAACATTATCTGGTAGGTTACGTCTGATTTGAGTACTTTGGCTCTCCTAGAATACAAATTCACTCTGAATAAAGTCTCGACATTCCATGGTATGTTGAAGAAGACTCCCAATGCACAGGGCCCCGCTTAAGGATATTGTTTTGATGCAGCCCTGTGCATTTGCCGATATGTCTGATTTTGGTGTTATAGCCCTTCAAGAATATAAAAAGTCTCCCATACCAAGAATATGTTGAAGAAGTTTCCCATGGCACGGGGTACTGCGTACGGTGGTGTTGGATTTGTTTATATTTTTTGTACTGCAGTACTTTACACATGCTGGTAGGCTGTTTCTAATATGGGTACTATGGCCTTACAAGAACATAAATGTCGCTTGTCAAAGGCTAGCCTTCCTATGCTATAAAAGAGGATGGTTGATTTTGTTTTTCCTTTATTGTTTGTGCTGCAGTACTGTACACTATTAGCTGGTAGGTTACATATGATGTAAGTGCTATGACCTTTCGTGAATATGAAGTTCTCTTGAACAAAGTCACGACTTCCCATTGTACGTTGAAGAAGGCTCCCTTGGCATGGGACCCCTCGCACAGATGCGTGTACTCTTACATTTGCTAGTAGGTAACATCCGACTTGCGTGCGCCTCCAAGAATATTGATCACTCCTGTTGAAGGGCTAGACTTCAGATTGTATGATGAAGGAACCTCCTATCGTAGGTTTTATTTTTGTGTTGCAGCACTGTACTTTAGCTGATAGTTGATATATGAGTATTATCGCCATTCAAAAATATACATGTAATTCAATGGCACGGGTCACTGTGCAAGAATGGGTGTTTTTCTTGTGGTGCAGCCATGTACATATGTCTGATTTGAGAATCACGGCCCTCAAAATATTTATTTTCCCTAAAAAAGGCTAACCGTCTATGTTGAAGAATCGTCCAATGACGCGGGGCGCTGCGCAAGTTGGGTGGTTTATGAATGCTGCAGAACTATGCACTTCCTGGTGGATTAAGAGTATAGATTTCCCCTATACAAAGGACACATTTGCTATGCGCTGTTTCCAGTTTTTCATGTCTGATTTTACCATGAGGAACTAATACAACATGTATCATGGTGGGTGGTGTCACGTGCTGCAACGTGCGCCATGGCCAGGTGCACGGCGCTGCACACGGAAGGTGGATTTTCTTTTTCTTTTCTTAGTACTGAACATTATCTGGTAGGTTACGTCTGATTTGAGCACTTTGGCTCTCCTAGAATACAAATTCACTCTGAATAAAGTCTCGACATTCCATGGTATGTTGAAGAAGACTCCCAATGCACAGGACCCCGCGTACGGATATTGTTTTGATGCAGCCCTGTGCATTTGCCGATGTGTCTGATTTTGGTGTTATAGCCCTTCAAGAATATAAAATGTCTCCCATTACCAAGGATATGTTGAAGAAATCTCCCATGGCACGGGGTACTGCGTACGGTGGTGTTGGATTTGTTTATATTTTTTGTACTGCAGTACTTTACACGTGCTGGTAGGTTGTGTCTAATATGGGTGCTATGGCCTTACAAGAACATAAATGTCGCTTGTCAAAGGCTAGCCTGCCTATGTTATAAAAGAGGAGGGTTGATTATGTTTTTCCTTTTATTGTTTTGTGCTGCAGTACTGTACACTATTAGCATGTAGGTTACATATGATTAATTACCTATGACATTTCGTGAATATGAAGTTCTCTTGAACAAAGTCACGACTTCCCATTGTACGTTGAAGAAGGCTCCCTTGGCATGGGACCCCTTGCACAGATGCGTGTACTCTTACATTTGCTAGTAGGTAACATCCGACTTGCGTGCCCCCTCCAAGAACATTGATCACTCCTGTTGAAGGGCTAGACTTCAGATTGTATGATGAAGGAACCTCCTATCATAGGTTTTATTTTTGTGTTGCAGTACTGTACTTTAGCTGATAGTTGATATATCAATATTATCGCCATTCAAAAATATACATGTAATTCAATGGCACGGGTCACTGTGCAAGAATGGGTGTTTTTCTTGTGGTGCAGCCATGTACATATGTCTGATTTGAGCGTCACGGCCCTCAAAATAATTATTTCCCCTAATCCCCTAAAAAAGTTTAGCCGTCTATGTTTAAGAATCGTCCAGTGACGCGGGGCGCTGCGCAAGGCGGGTGGTTTATGTATGCTGCAGAACTATGCATTTACTGGTAGGTTAAGAGTATAGTTTTCCCCTATACAAAGGACACATTTGCTATGCGCTGTTTCCAGTTTTTCATGTCTGATTTTAACATGAGGAACTCATACAACCTGTATCATGGTGGGTGGTGTCACGTGGTGCAACGTTCGCCATGGCCAGGTGCACGGCGCTGCAGACGGAAGGTGGATTTTCTCTTTCTTTTCTTAGTACTGAACATTATCTTGTAGTTTACGTCTGATTTAAGTACTTTGGCTCTCCTAGAATACAAATTCACTCGGAATAATGACTCGACATTCCATGGTATGTTGAAGAAGACTCCCAATGCACAGGACCCCGCGTACGGATATTGTTTTGCTGCAGCCCTGTGCATCTGCCGATATGTCTGATTTTGGTGTTTTAGCCCTTCAAGAATATAAAATGTCCCCCATTACCAAGGATATGTTGAAGAAGTCTCTCATGGCACGGGGTACTGCGTACGGTACGGTCGTGTTGGATTTGTTTATATTTTTGTACTGCAGTACTTTACACATGCTGGTAGGTTGTGTCTAATATGGATGCTATGGCCTTACACGAACATAAATGTCGCTTGTCAAAGGCTAGCCTTCCTATTTTATAAAAGAGGAGGGTTGATTTTTTTTTCCTTTATTGTTTTGTGCTGCAGTACTGTACACTAATAGCTGGTAGGTTACATATGATTTAAGTGCTATGACCTTTCAAGAATATGAAGTTCCCTTGAACAAAGTCTCGACTTCCCATTGTACGTTGAAGAAGGCTCCCTTGGCATGGGACCCCTCGCACAGATGCGTGTACTCTTACATTTGCTAGTAGGTAACATCCGACTTGCGTGCGCCCTCCAAGAATATTGATCACTCCTGTTGAAGGGCTAGACTTCAGATTTTATGATGAAGGAACCTCCTATCATAGGTTTTATTTTTGTGTTGCAGTACTGTACTTTAGCTGATAGGTGTTATATGAGTATTATCGCCATTCAAAAATATACATGTAATTCAATGGCACGGGTCACTGCGCAAGAATAGGTGTTTTTCTTGTGGTGCAGCCATGTACATATGTCCGATTTTAGCGTCACGGCCCTCAAAATATTCATTTCCCCTAAAAAAGGCTAGCCGTCTATGTTTAAGAATCTTCCAATGGCGCGGGCGCTGCGCAAGGCGGGTGGGTTATGAATGCTGCAGAACTATGCATTTACTGGTAGGTTAAGACTATAGATTTCCCCTATACAACGGACACATTTGCTGTTCGCTGTTTCCAGCTTTTCTTGTCAGATTTGACCATGAGGAACTAATACAACCTGTATCATGGTGGGTGGTGTCACGTGGTGCAACGTGCGCCATGGCCAGGTGCAAGGCGCTGCACACGGAAGGTGGATTTTCTTTTTCTTTTCTTAGTACTGAACATAATCTGGTAGGTTACGTCTGATTTGAGTACTTTGGCTCTCCTAGAATACAAATTCACTCTGAATAATGACTCGACATTCCATGGTATGTTGAAGAAGACTCCCAATGCACAGGACCCCGCGTACGGATATTGTTTTGATGCAGCCCTGTGCATTTGCCGATATGTCTGATTTTGGTGTTATAGCCCTTCAAGAATATAAAATGTCTCCCATTACCAAGGATATGTTGAAGAAGTCTCCCATGGCACGGGGTACTGCGTACGGTGGTGTTGGATTTGTTTATATTTTTTTGTACTGCAGTACTTTACACATGCTGGTAGGTTGTGTCTAATATGGGTGCTATGGCCTTACAAGAACATAAATGTCGCTTGTCAAAGGCTACTTTTCCTATGTTATAAAAGAGGAGGGTTAATTCTGTTTTTCCTTTATTGTTTTGTGCTGCAGTACTGCACACTATTATCTGGTAGGTTACATATGATTTAAGGCAATGACATTTCGTGAATATGAAGTTCTCTTGAACAAAGTCACGACTTCCCATTGTACGTTGAAGAAGGCTCGCTTCGCATAGGACCCCTCGCACAGATGCGTGTACTCTTACATTTGCTAGTAGGTAACACCCGACTTGCGTGCGCCCTCCAAGGATATTGATCACTCCTGTTGAAGGGCTAGACTTCAGATTGTATGATGAAGGAACCTCCTATCATAGGTTTTATTTTTGTGTTGCAGTACTGTACTTTAGCTGATAGTTGATATATCAGCATTATCGCCATTCAAAAATATACATGTAATTCAATGGCACGGGTCACTGTGCAACAATGGGTGTTTTTCTTGTGGTGCAGCAATGTACATATGTCTGATTTGAGCGTCACGGCCCTCAAAATATTTATTTACCCTAAAAAAAATGCTAGACGTCTTTGTTTAAGAATCGTCCAATGACGCGGTGCGCTGCACAAGGCGGGTGGTTTATGTATGCTGCAGAACTATGCATTTACTGGTAGGTTAAGAGTATAGATTTCCCTATACAAAGGACACATTTGCTATGCGCTGTTTCCAGTTTTTCATGTCAGATTTGACCATGAGGAACTCATACAACCTGTATCATGGTGGGTGGTGGCCATTTTGTGGGAAAGTAACTGTCCTTATGGCCTTCCTTTGTTTAGGTTTCCATTATGGTTAGGTCGCTTAATGTTTGTGTTTCTTTCCCTTTGGTGTCTTTGATGGGTGGAGTAAGTTAATTGTATCGATTCCTGATCTTTGTTTTACTTCTACTTTTCATGTCAGATTTGACCATGAGGAACTTACACAACCTCTATCTTGGTGGGTGGTGTCACGTGGTGCAACGTGCGCCATGGCCAGGTGCACGGCGCTGCACACTGAAGGTGGTTTTTCTTTTTTTCTTAGTACTGAACATTATCTGGTAAGTTTCGTCTTATTTGAGTACTTTGTTTCTCCTAGAATACAAATTCACTCTGAATAATGACTCGACATTCCATGGTATGTTGAAGAAGACTCCCAATGCACAGGACCCCGCGTACGGATATTGTTTTGATGCAGCCCTGTGCATTTGCCGATATGTCTGATTTTGGTGTTATAGTCCTTCAAGAATATAAAAATGTCTCCCATTACCAAGGATATGTTGAAGAAATCTCCCATGGCACGGGGAACTGCGTATGGTGGTGTTGGATTTGTTTATATTTTTTGTACTGCAGTACTTTACACATGCTGGTAGGTTGTGTCTAATATGGGTGCTATGGCCTTACAAGAACATAAATGTCGCTTGTCAAAGGCTAGCCTTCCTATGTTATAAAAGAGGAGGGTTGATTTTGTTTTTCCTTTATTGTTTTGTGCTGCAGTACTCTACACTAATAGCTGGTAGGTTACATATGATTTAAGTGCTATGACCTTTCAAGAATATGAAGTTCCCTTGAACAAAGTCTAGACTTCCCATTGTACGTTGAAGAAGGCTCCCTTGGCATGGGACCCCTCGCACAGATGCGTGTACTCTTACATTTGCTAGTAGGTAACACCCGACTTGCGTGCGCCCTCCAAGAATATTGATCACTCCTGTTGAAGGGCTAGACTTCAGATTGTATGATGAAGGAACCTCCTATCATAGGTTTTATTTTTGTGTTGCAGCACTGTACTTTAGCTGATAGTTGATATATGAGTATTATCGCCATTCAAAAATATACATGTAATTCAATGGCACGGGTCACTGCGCAAGAATAGGTGTTTTTCTTGGGTGCAGCCATGTACATATGTCTGATTTGAGCGTCACGGCCCTTAAAATATTTATTTCCCCTAAAAAAGGCTAGCCGTCTATGTTTAAGAATCGTCCAATGACGCGGGGCGCTGCGTAAGGCGGGTGGCTTATGTATGGTATAGTTGATATATGAGTATTATCGCCATTCAAAAATATACATGTAATTCAATGGCTCGGGTCACTGCGCAAGAATGGGTGTTTTTCTTGTGGTGCAGCCATGTACATATGTCTGATTTGAGCGTCACTGCCCTCAAAATAATTATTTCCCCTAAAAATAACCTAGCCGTATATGTTTAACAATCGTCCAATGACGCGGGGCGCTGCGCAAGGTGGATGGGTTATGTATGCTACAGAACTATGCACTTACTGGTAGGTTAAGAATCTAGATTTCCCCTATACAAAGGGCACATTTGCTATGCGCTGTTTCCAGCAGCTGTCGAGTCCTCACCGTTGTCTCACCTCTGTGGTTCTTTGATTTTTTGTGTTCACGGAGATGTTGCACTGATGAGTTAGGAGACCTATATGCGGACTGAACAAATTATTTGTCTAAATCGCGACGGAAGTAAGGGCGAGGAATGTGGCCACGTAAAATCGATTTAAGCCCCCCCCCCCCCCAGTGGAAATCTTTCCACTGACCGTTCCAAGGCGGTTCTTCTGTGGCGGTTTATTTATGTTGTTGTTTGTTACTTACGGTGTGTATCACTTGTGTCTTTTTTTTTTGTGATGGCCGTATGGCCCTTTTGTGGGAAAGTAACTGTCCTTATGGCCTTCCTTTGTTTAGGTTTCCATTATGGTCTGGTCGCTTAATGTTTGTGTTTCTTTACCTTTGTTGTCTTTGATGGGTGGAGTAAGTTATTTGTATCGATTCCTGATCTTTGTTTTATTTCTACTTTTCATGTCAGATTTGACCATGAGGAACTGATACAACCTGTATCGTGGTGGGTGGTGTCACGTGGTGCAACGTGCGCCATGGCCAGGTGCACGGCGCTAAACACGGAAGGTGGATTTTCTTTTTCTTTTCTTAGTACTGAACATTACCTGGTAGGTTACGTCTGATTTGAGTACTTTGGCTCTCCTAGAATACAAATTCACTCTGAATAAAGTCTCGACATTCCATGGTATGTTGAAGAAGACTCCCAATGCACAGGACCCCGCGTACGGATATTGTTTTGATGCAGCCCTGTGCATTTGCCGATATGTCTGATTTTGGTGTTATAGCCCTTCAAGAATATAAAATGTTTACCATTACCAAGGATATGTTGAAGAAGTCTCCCATGGCACGGGGTACTGCGTACGATCGTGTTGGAATTGTTTATATTTTTTGTACTGCAGTACTTTACACATGCTGGTAGGTTGTGTCTGATATGGGTTCTATGGCCTAACAAGAACATAAATGTCGCTTGTCAAAGACTAGCCTTCCTATGTTATAAAAGAGGAGGGTTGATTTTGTTTTTCCTTAATTGTTTTGTGCTGCAGTACTGTACACTATTAGCTGGTAGGTTACATATGATTTAAGTGCTATGACCTTTCAAGAATATGAAGTTCCCTTGAACAAAGTCTAGACTTCCCATTGTAAGTTGAAGAAGGCTCCCTTGGCATGGGACCCTCGCACAGATGCGTGTACTCTTACATTTGCCAGTAGGTAACATCCGACTTGCGTGCTTCCTCCAAGAATATTGATCACTCCTGTTGAAGGGCTAGCCTTCAGATTGTATGATGAAGGAACCTCCTATCATAGGTTTAATTTTTGTGTTGCAGCACTGTACTTTAGCTGATAGTTGATACAAGAGTATTATCGCCATTCAAAAATATACATGTAATTCAATGGCACGGGTCACTGCGCAAGAATGGGTGTTTTTCTTGTGGTGCAGCCATGTACATATGTCTGATTTGAGCGTCACGGCCCTCAAAATATTTATTTCCCCTAAAAAAGGCTAGCCGTCTATGTTTAAGAATCGTTCAATGACGCGGGGCGCTGCGCAAGGCGGGCGGGTTATTTACGCTGTAGACCTATGCATTAACTGGTAGGTTAAGAATATGATTTCCCCTATACAAAGGACACATTTGCTATAAGCTGTATCCAGCTTTTCATGTCAGATTTGACCATGAGGAACTAATACAACTTGTATCATGTTGGGTGGTGTCACGTGGTGCAACGTGCGCCATGGCCAGGTGCACGGCGCTGCACACGGAAGGTGGAGTTTCTTTTTCTTTTCTTAGTACTGAACATTATCTGGTAGGTTACGTCTGATTTGAGTACTTTGGCTCTCCTAGAATACAAATTCACTCTGAATAAAGTCTCGACATTCCATGGTATGTTGAAGACGACTCCCAATGCACATGACCCCGCGTACGGATATTGTTTTGATGCAGCCCTGTGCATTTACCGATATGTCTGATTTTAGTGTTATAGCCCTTCAAGAATATAAAATGTCCCCCATTACCAAGGATATGTTGAAGAAGTCTCCCATTGCACGGGGTACTGCGTACGGGCGTGTTGGATTTGTTTATATTTTTGTACTGCAGTACTTTACACCTGCTGGTAGGTTGTGTCTAATATGGATGCTATGGCCTTACCAGAACATAAATGTCGCTTGTCAAAGGCTAGCCTTCCTATGTTATTTAAGAGGACGGTTGGTTGTTATTTAAGAGGACGGTTGGTTTTGTTTTTCCTTCATTGTTTAGTGCTGCAGTACTGTACACTATTAGCTGATAGGTTACATATGATTTAAGTGCTATGACATTTCAAGAATATGAAGTTCCCTTGAACAAAGTTTAGGCTTCCCATTGTACGTTGAAGAAGGCTCCCTTGGCATGGGACCCCTCGCACAGATGCGTGTACTCTTACATTTGCTAGTAGGTAACATCCGACTTGCGTGCTTCCTCCAAGAATATTGATCACTCCTGTTGAAGGGCTAGCCTTCAGATTGTATGATGAAGGAACCTCCTATCATAGGTTTAATTTTTGTGTTGCAGCACTGTACTTTAGCTGATAGTTGATACAAGAGTATTATCGCCATTCAAAAATATACATGTAATTCAATGGCACGGGTCACTGCGCAAGAATGGGTGTTTTTCTTGTGGTGCAGCCATGTACATATGTCTGATTTGAGCGTCACGGCCCTCAAAATATTTATTTCCCCTAAAAAAGGCTAGCCGTCTATGTTTAAGAATCGTTCAATGACGCGGGGCGCTGCGCAAGGCGGGCGGGTTATGTATGCTGTAGACCTATGCATTAACTGGTAGGTTAAGAATATGATTTCCCCTATACAAAGGACACATTTGCTATGCGCTGTATCCAGCTTTTCATGTCAGATTTGACCATGAGGAACTAATACAACCTGAATCATGGTGGGTGGTGTCACGTGGTGCATCGTGAGCCATGGCCAGGTGCACGCCGTTAAACACGGAAGGTGGATTTTCTTTTTCTTTTCTTAGTACTGAACATTATCTGGCAGGTTACGTCTGATTTGAGTACTTTGGCTCTTCTAGAATACAAATTCACTCAGAATAAAGTCTCGACATTCTATGGTATGTTGAAGAAGACTCCCAATGCACAGGACCCCGCGTACGGATATTGTTTTGATGCAGCCCTGTGCATTTGCCGATATGTCTGATTTTGGTGTTATAGCCCTTCAAGAATATAAAATGTCTCCCATTACCAAGGATATGTTGAAGAAGTCTCCCATGGCACGGGGTACTGCGTACGGTCGTGTTGGATTTGTTTAATTTTTTTGTACTGCAGTACTTTACACATGCTGGTAGGTTGTGCCTAATATGGGTGCTATGGCCTTACAAGAACATAAATGTCGCTTGTCAAAGGCTAGCCTTCCTATGTTATAAAAGAGGAGGGTTGATTTTATTTTTACTTTGTTTTGTGCTGCAGTACTGTTCACTATTAGCTGGTAGGTTACATATGATTTAAGTGCATTGACCTTTCAAGAATATGAAGTTCCCTTGAACAAAGTCTAGACTGCCCATTGTACGTTGAAGAAGGCTCCCTTGGCATGGGACCCCTCGCACAGATGCGTGTACTCTTACATTTGCTAGTAGGTAAAATCCGACTTGCGAGCGCCCTCCAAGAATATTGATCACTCCTGTTGAAGGGCTAGACCTCAAATTGTATGATGAAGGAACCTCCTATCATAGTTTTATTTTTATGCCCCCGCCATTCGAAGAATGGTAGAAAGGGCATATAGCGTTGCCCCTGTCCGTCCGTCCGTTCGTGCGTCCGTTCGTGCGTCCGAAACTTAAACGCAGTCAATAACTTCCTTATTTCTTGATGGATTTTAAAATTACTCGGCAGAAATGTTAACCATCATGAGACGACGTGTCACGTGCAAAACCCAGGTCCGTACCTCCAAGGTCAAGGTCATACTTAGAGGTCAAATGTCAAAAAAAAGCGTCCGAAACTTAAACACAGTCAATAACTTTCTTATTTCTGGATGGATTTTGCAATTACTTTGGAGAAATGTTAACCATCATGAGTCGATGTGTCACGTGCAAAACCCAGGTCCGTACCACCAAGGTCAAGGTCATACTTGGAGATCAAAGGTCAAAAAAGGGTCCGAAACTAAAACGCAGTCATTAACTTTATTTCTGGATGGATTTTGAAATTATTTTGTAGAAATGTTAACCATCATGAGTCGATGTGTCATATGCAAAATCCAGGTCCGTACCTCCAAGGTCAAGGTCATACTTGGAGGTCAAAGGTAAAAAAGGGTCTGAAACTTAAACGCAGCCAATAACTTACTTATTTTTGGATGGATTTTGAAATTATTTTGAAGAAATGTTAACCATCATGAGACAATGTGTCACGTGCAAACCCAGATCCGTACCTCCAAGGTCATACTTGGAGGTCAAATGGCATAAAAAGGGTCCAAAACTTAAACACTGTCAATAACTTTCTATGTATGATTACGAACATAGACATATTTTCGGGCGGGGGAATCGTGTCCTATTGACGCATTTCTAGTTGTGTTGCAGCACTGTACTTTAGCTGATAGTTGATATATGAGTATTATCGCCATTAAAAAATATACATGTAATTCAATGGCACGGGTCACTGCGCAAGAATGGGTGTTTTTTTTTTTGTGGTGCAGCCATGTACATATGTCTCATTTGAGCGTCACGGCCCTCAAAATATTTATTTCCCCTAAAAAAGGCTAGCCGTCTAGGTTTAAGAATCGTCCATAGACGCGGGCGTTGCTTCAGGCGGGTGGGTTATGTATGCTGCAGAACTATGCATTTACTGGTAGGCTAAGAATATAGATTTCCCCAATACAAAGGACACATTTGCTTTGCGCTGTTTCCAGCTTTTCATGTCAGATTTGACCATGAGGAACTCACACAACCTGTTTCATGGTGGGTGGTGTCACGTAGTGCAACGTGCACCATGGCCAGGTGCACGGCGCTGCACACGGAAGGTGGATTTTCTTTTTCTTTTCTTAGTACTGAACATTATCTGGTAGGTAACATCTGATTTGAGTACTTTGGCTCTCCTAGAATACAAATTCACTCTGAATAAAGTCTCGACATTCCATGGTATGTTGAAGAAGACTCCCAATGCGCAGGACCCCGCGTACGGATATTGTTTTGATGCAGCCCTGTGCATTTGCCGATATGTCTGATTTTGGTGTTATAGCCCTTCAAGAATATAAAATGTCTCCCATTACCAAGGATATGTTGAAGAAGTCTCCCATGGCACGGGGTACGCGTACGGTCGTGTTGGATTTGTTTATATTTTTGTACTGCAGTACTTTACACATGCTGGTAGGTTATGTCTAATATGGATGCTATGGCCTTACAAGAACATAAATGTCGCTTGTCAAAGGCTAGCCTTCCTATGTTATAAAAGAGGAGGGTTGATTTTGTTTTTCCTTTGTTTTGTGCTGCAGTACTGTACACTATTAGCTGGTAGGTTACATATGATTTAAGTGCTATGACCTTTCAAGAATATGAAGTTCCCTTGAACAAAGTCAAGACTTCCCATTGTACGTTGAAGAAGGCTCCCTTGGCATGGGACCCCTCGCAAAGATGCGTGTACTCTTACATTTGCTAGTAGGTAACATCCAACATGCTAGCGCCCTCCAAGAATATTGATCACTCCTGTTGAAGGGCTAGACTTCAGATTGTATGATGAAGGAACCTCCTATCACAGGTTTTATTTTTGTGTTGCAGCACTGTACTTAAGCTGAAAGTTGATATATGAGTATTATCGCCATTCAAAAATATACATGTAATTCAATGGCACGGGTCACTGCGCAAGAATGGGTGTTTTTCTTGTGGTGCAGCCATGTACATATGTCTGATTTGAGCGTCACGGCCCTCAAAATATTTATTTCCCCTAAAAAAAGGCTAGCCGTCTATGTTTAAGAATCGTCCAATGACGCGGGGCGCTGGGCAAGGCGGGTAGATTATGTATGCTGCAGAACTATGCACTTACTGGTAGGTTAAGAATATAGATTTCCCCTATACAAAGGACACATTTGCTATGCGCTGTTTCCAGCTTTTCATGTCAGATTTGACCATGAAGAACTAATACAACCTGTATCATGGTGGGTGGTGTCACGTGGTGCAACGTGCGCCATGGCCTGGTGCACGGCACTGCACACGGAAGGTGGATTTTCCTTTTCTTTTCTTAGTACTGAACATTATCTGGTAGGTTACGTCTGATTTGAGTACTTTGGCTCTCCGAGAATACAAATTCACTCTGAATAAAGTCTCGACATTCCATGGAATGTTGAAGAAGACTCCCAATGCACAGGACCCCGTGTACGGATATTGTTTTGATGCAGCCCTGTGCATTTGCCGATATGTCTGATTTTGGTGTTATAGCCCTTCAAAAATATAAATGTCTCCCATTACCAAGGATATGTTCAAGAAGTCTCCCATGGCACGGGGTACTGCGTACGGTCGTGTGTGCGTTTATATGGGTGCTATGGCCTTACAAGAACATAAATGTCGCTTGTCAAAGGCTAGCATTCCAATGTTATAAAAGAGGAGGGTTGATTTTGTTTTTCCTTTATTGTTTTGTGCTGCAGTACTGTACATTATTAGCTGATAGGTTACATATGATTTAAATGCTATGATCTTTCAAGAATATGAAATTCCCTTGAACAAAGTCTAGACTTCCCATTGTACGTTGAAGAAGGCTCCCTTGGCATGGGACCCCTCGCACAGATGCGTATTCTCTTACATTTGCAAGTAGGTAACATCCGACTTGCGTGCTCCCTCCAAGAATATTGATCACTCCTGTTGAAGGGCTAGACTTAAGATTGTATGATGAAGGAACCTCCTATCATAGGTTTTATTTTTGTGTTGCAGTACTGTACTTTAGCTGATAGTTGATATATGAGTATTATCGCCATTCAAAAATATACATGTAATTCAATGGCACGGGTCACTGCGCAAGAATGGGTGTTTTCTTGTGGTGCAGCCATGTACATACGTTTGATTTGAGCGTCACGGCCCTCAAAATATTTATTTCCCCTAAAAAAGGCTAGCCGTCTATGTTTAAGAATCGTCCAATGACGCGGGCGCTGCGTAAGGCGGGTGGGCTATGTATGCTGCAGAACTATGCACTTACTGGTAGGTTAAGAATATAGATTTTCCCTATACAAAGGACACATTTGCTATGCGCTGTTTCCAGCTTTTCATGTCAGATTTTACCATGAGGAACTAATTCAACCTGTATCATGGTGGGTGGTGTTACGTGGTGCAACGTGCGCCATAGCCAGGTGCAAGGCGCTGCACACGGAAGGTAGATTTTCTTTTTCTTTTCTTGGTACTGAACATTATCTGGTAGGTTACGTTTGATTTGAGTATTTTGGCTCTCCTAGAATACAAATTCACTTTGAATAAAGTCTCGACATTCCATGGTATGTTGAAGAAGACTTCTAATGCACAGGACCCCGCGTACGGATATAGTTTTGATGCAGCCCTGTGCATTTGCCGATATGTCTGATTTTGGTGTTATAGCTCTTCAAGAGTATAAAATGTCTCCTATTACCAAGTATATGTTGAAGAAATCTCCCATGGCACGGGGTACTGCGTACGGCCATGTTGGATTTGTTTATATATTTTGTACTGCAGTACTTTACACATGCTGGTAGGTTGTGGTAATATGGGTGCTATTGCCTTACAAGAACATAAATGTCGCTTTTTAAAGGCTAGCCTTCCTATGTTATAAAAGAGGAGGGTTGATTTTCTTTTTCCTTTATTCTTTTGTGCTGCAGTACTGTACACTATTAGCTGGTAGGTTACATATGATTTAAGTGCTATGACCTTTCAAGAATATGACGTTGCCTTGAACAAAGTCTAGACTTCCCATTGTACGTTGAAGAAGGCTCCCTTGGCATGGGACCCCTCGCACAGATGCGTGTACTCTTACATTTGCTAGTAGGTAGCATCCGACTTGCGTGCGCCCTCCAAGAATATTGATCACTCATGTTGAAGGGCTAGACTTCAGATTGTATGATGAAGGAACCTCCTATCATAGGTTTCATTTTTGTTGCAGCACTGTACTTTAGCTGATAGTTGATATATGAGTATTATCGCCATTCACAAATATACATGTAGTTCAATGGCACGGGTCACTGCGCAAGAATGGGTGTTTTTCTTGTGATGCAGCCATGTACATATGTCTGATTTGAGCATTACGGCCCTCAAAATATTTATTTCCCCTAAAAAAAAGGCTAGCCGTCTGTTTAAGAATCGTCCAATGACGCGGGGCGCTGCACAAGGCGGAGGGTTATGTATGCTGCAGAACTATGCACTTATTGGTAGGTTAAGAATATAGATTTCCCCTATACAAAGGACACATTTGCTATGCGCTGTTTCCAGCTTTTCATGTCAGATTTGACCATGAGGAACTAATACAACCTGTATCATGGTGGGTGGTGTCACGTGGTGCAACGTGCGCCATGGACAGGTGCACTGCACTGCACACAGAAGGTGGATTTTCCTTTTCTTTTCTTTTCTTAGTACTGAACATTATCTGGTAGGTTACGTCTGATTTGAGTACTTTGGCTCTCCTAGAATACAAATTCACTCTGAATAAAGTCTCTACATTCCATGGAATGTTGAAAAAGACTACCCCGTGTATAACATAGTCATGTTATGCACATGATATTTTGCATAGGCATGTTATCATGTGTATGACTGGAATATTGTTGAAGGTGTGTAAGAATGATGATATGACTGAATGAGTGTTGAAAAGGCAGTAAGCTTCTGTCTCAGTACTATTATGAAAACATTAAGCTTCAATTCTTATTATGAAACAGCTTCATTTTAAAACCCTGAAACATCAATTATATAACTTTGCATAAAATGCAGAGATGCACTTGAATTGCACATACATGCACATACATGTACCTGGCAGCCATTCAAATCATAATTTCGTAATATCATATGACTCTGACATTTCCTTTTAAAGGTTATTTAAGCAGGTGTTCATGTGAAGTACTTTAGAAACCTGATGAAACTGCATTTTAAAGATCATATTATTAGTGCAGCCATCAAAATAATGACAGATAGCTTATAGTTAGAAGAGATTTTGGCAAGAGTTGCGATAACAAGCATGATGCAATGAGAGAGGGATATTGCGTGAGATTTTTGTAGTGATTATAAATACTGGGGTTTCTGACCAAGACTTCGGATGTCTACTTGATCAGCTTACAGACCGTTAGTCTGGTTTAGGAGTTGTGCACTCGTATGAGGTGCCTGTCTAATAAAGCTGCTGAAACTCTCAATATGACTTTAGTTGTATTTTAAAATTATTGAAACACTATACGATCACAGTCAAAGGTGTATAGCTACGCTATACGTGTACGGATATTGTTTTGATGCAGCCCTGTGCATTTGCCGATATGTCTGATTTTGGTGTTATAGCCCTTCAAGAATATAAAATGTCTCCCATTACCAAGGATATGTTGAAGAAGTCTCCCATGGCACGGGGTACTGCGTACGGTCGTGTGTGTCTAATATGGGTGCTATGGCCTTACAAGAACATAAATGTCGCTTGTCAAAGGCTAGCCTTCCTATGTTATAAAAGAGGAGGGTTGATTTTGTTTTTCCTTTGTTTTGTGCTGCAGTACTGTACATTATTTGCTGGTAGGTTACATATGATTTAAATGCTATGACCTTTCAAGAATATGAAGTTCCCTTGAACAAAGTCTAGACTTCCCATTGTACGTTGAAGAAGGCTCCCTTGGCATGGGACCCCTCGCACAGATGCGTATTCTCTTACATTTGCAAGTAGGTAACATCCGACTTGCGTGCTCCCTCCAAGAATATTGATCACTCCTGTTGAAGGGCTAGACTTCAGATTGTATGAAGAAGGAACCTCCTATCACAGGTTTTATTTTTGTGTTGCAGCACTGTACTTAAGCTGAAAGTTGATATATGAGTATTATCGCCATTCAAAAATATACATGTAAATCAATGGCACGGGTCACTGCGCAAGAATGGGTGTTTTTCTTGTGGTGCAGCCATGTACATATGTCTGATTTGAGCGTCACGGCCCTCAAAATATTTATTTCCCCTAAAAAAGGCTAGCCGTCTATGTTTAAGAATCGTCCAATGACGCAGGGCGCTGCGCAAGGCGGTGGGTTATGTATGCTGCAGAACCATACACTTACTGGTAGGTTACGAATATAGATTTCCCCTGTACAAAGGACACATTTGCTATGCGCTGTTTCCAGCTTTTCAAGTCAGATTGGACAACGAGGAACTAGTTCAACCTGTATCATGGTGGGTGGTGTCACGTGGTGCAACGTGAGCCATGGCCAGGTGCACGGCGCTGCACACGGAAGGTGGATTTTCTTTTTCTTTTCTTAGTACTGAACATTATCTGGTAGGTTACGTCTGATTTGAGTACTTTGGCTCTCCTAGAATACAAATTCACTAGCCGTCTATGTTTAAGAATCGTCCAATGACGCGGACGCTGTGTAAGGCGGGTGGGTTACGTATGCTGCAGAACTACGCACTTACTGGTAGGTTAAGAATATAGATTTCCCCTATACAAAGGACACATTTGCTATGCGCTGTTTCCAGCTTTTCATGTCAGATTTGACCATGAGGAACTAATTCAACCAGTATCATGGTGGGTGGTGTCACGTGGTGCAACGTGCGCCATGGCCAGGTGCACGGCGCTGCACACGGAAGGTAGATTTTCTTTTTCTTTTCTTATTACTGAACATTATCTGGTAGGTTACGTTTGATTTGAGTACTTTGGCTCTCCTAGAATACAAATTCACTCTGAATAAATCTCGACATTCCATGGTATGTTGAAGAAGACTCCCAATGCACAGGACCCCGCGTGCGGATATTGTTTTGATGAAGCCCTGTGCATTTGCCGATATGTCTGATTTTGGTGTTATAGCCCTTCAAGAATATAAAATGTCTCCTATTACCAAGGATATGTTGAAGAAGTCTCCCATGGCACGGGGTAATGCGTACGGTCATGTTGGATTTATTTATATATTTTGTACTGCGGTACTTTACACCTGCTGGTAGGTTGTGTCTAATATGGGTGCTGTGGCCTGACAAGAACATAAATGTCGCTTTTCAAAGGCTAGCCTTCCTGTGTTATAAAAGAGGAGGGTTGATTTTGTTTTTCCGTTATTGTTTTGTGCTGCAGTACTGTACACTATTAGCTGGTAGGTTACATATGATTTAAATGCTATGACCTTTCAAGAATATGAAGTTCCCTTGAACACAGTCTAGACTTCCCATCGTACGTTGAAGAAGGCTCCCTTGGCATGGGGCCCCTCACACAGATGCGTGTACTCTTACATTTGCTAGTAGGTAGCATCCGACTTGCGTGCGCCCTCAAAGAATATTGATCACTCCTGTGGAAGGGCTAGACTTCAGATTGTATGATGAAGGAACCTCCTATCATAGGTTTTATTTTTGTGTTGCAGCACTGTACTTTAGCTGATAGTTGATAAATGAGTATTATCGCCATTCAAAAATATACATGTAGTTCAATGACACGGGTCACTGCGCAAGAATGGGTTTTTTTCTTGTGGTGCAGCCATGTACATACGTCTGATTTGAGTACTTTGGCTCTCCTAGAATACAAATTCACTCTGAATAAAGTCTCGACATTCCATGGTATGTTGAAGACGACTTCCAATGCACAGGACCCCGCATACGGATATTGTTTTGATGCAGCCCTGTGCATTTGCCGATATGTCTGATTTTGGTGTTATAGCCCTTCAAGAATATAAAATGTCTCCCATTACCAAGGATATGTTGAAGAAGTCTCCCATGGCACGGGGTACGCGTACGGTCGTGTTGGATTTGTTTATATTTTTGTACTGCAGTACTTTACACATGCTGGTAGGTTGTGTCTAATATGGATGCTATGGCCTTACAAGAACATAAATGTCGCTTGTCAAAGGCTAGCCTTCCTATGTAATCAAAGGGTAGGGTTGATTTTGTTTTCCTTTATTGTTTTGTGCTGCAGTACTGTACAATATTAGCTGGTAGGTTACATATGATTTAAGTGCTTTTACCTTTCAGGAATATGAAGTTCCCTTGAACAAAGTCTAGACTTCACATTTGCTAGTAGGTAACATACGACATGCTAGCGCCCTCCAAGAATATTGATCACTCCTGTTGAAGGGCTAGATTTCAGATTGTATGATGAAGGAACCTCCTATCACAGGTTTTATTTTTGTGTTGCAGCACTGTACTTAAGCTGAAAGTTGATATATGAGTATTATCGCCATTCAAAAATATACATGTAATTCAATGGCACGGGTCACTGCGCAAGAATGGGTGTTTTTCTTGTGGTGCAGCCATGTACATATGTCTGATTTGAGCGTCACGGCCCTCAAAATATTTATTTCCCCTAAAAAAAGGCTAGCCGTCTATGTTTAAGAATCGTCCAATGACGCGGGGCGCTGCGCAAGTCGGGTAGGTTATGTATGCTGCAGAACTATGCACTTACTGGTAGGTTAAGAATATAGATTTCCCCTATACAAAGGAC
The DNA here is from genome assembly GCA_963580285.1 of Lucinisca nassula. NCBI lineage: Eukaryota > Metazoa > Mollusca > Bivalvia > Lucinida > Lucinidae > Lucinisca > Lucinisca nassula. The sequence goes on from CAUZLF010000551.1 coordinate 409,109, forward strand.
ACATTTGCTATGCGCTGTTTCCAGCTTTTCATGTCAGATTTGACCATGAGGAACTAATACAACCTGTATCATGGTGGGTGGTGTCACGTGGTGCAACGTGCACAATGGCCAGGTGCACAGCACTGCACACAGAAGGTGGATTTTCCTTTTCTTTTCTTAGTACTGAACATTATCTGGTAGGTTACGTCTGATTTGAGTACTTTGGCTCTCCCAGAATACAAATTCACTCTGAATAAAGTCTCGACATTCCATGGAATGTTGAAAAAGACTCCCAATGCACAGGACCCCGTGTACGGATATTGTTTTGATCCAGCCCTGTGCATTTGCCGATATGTCTGATTTTGGTGTTATAGCCCTCCAAGAATATAAAATGTCTCCCATTACCAAGGATATGTTGCACGGGGTACTGCGTACGGTCGTGTGTGTCTAATATGGGTGCTATGGCCTTACAAGAACATAAATGTCGCTTGTCAAAGGCTAGCCTTCCTATGTTATAAAAGAGGAGGGTTGATTTTGTTTTTCCTTTATTGTTTTGTGCTGCAGTACTGTACATTATTTGCTGGTAGGTTACATATGATTTAAATGCTATGACCTTTCAAGAATATGAAGTTCACTTGAACAAAGTCGAGACTTCCCATTGTACGTTGAAGAAGGCTCCCTTGGCATGGGACCCCTCACACAGATGCGTATTCTGTTACATTTGCTAGTAGGTAACATCCGACTTGCGTGCGCCCTCCAAATATAGTGATCACTCCTGTTGAAGGGCTAGACTTCAGATTGTATGATGAAGGAACCTCCTATCATAGGTTTTATTTTTGTGTTGCAGTACTGTACTTAAGCTGATAGTTGATATATGAGTATTATCGCCATTCAAAAATATACATGTAAATCAATGGCACGGGTCACTGCGCAAGAATTGGTTTTTTTCTTGTGGTGCAGCCATGTACATATGTCTGATTTGAGCGTCACGGCCCTCAAAATATTTATTTCCCCTAAAGAAAAGCTAGCCGTCTATGTTTAAGAATCGTCCAATGATGCGGGGCGCTGCGCAAGGCGGTGGGTTATGTATGCTGCAGAACCATGCACTTACTGGTAGGTTAAGAATATAGATTTCCCCTATACAAAGGACACATTTGCTATGGGCTGTTTCCAGCTTTTCATGTCAGATTTGACAACGAGGAACTAGTTCAACCTGTATCATGGTGGGTGGTGTCAAGTGGTGCAACGTGAGCCATGGCCAGGTACACGGCGCTGCACACGGAAGGTGGATTTTCTTTTTCTTTTCTTAGTATTGAACATTATCTGGTAGGTTACGTCTGATTTGAGTACTTTGGCTCTCCTAGAATACAAATTCACTCTGAATAAAGTCTCGACATTCCATGGTATGTTGAAGAGTCTAACTGTTGGTTTTCTTTTGCTCCAGCATTTCAGTGGTTTCTTGCTGTCGAGTCCTCACCGTTGTCTCACCTCTGTGGTTCTTTGATTTCTGTGTTCACGGAGATGTTGCACTGATGAGTTAGGAGGCCTTCATGCGGACTGAACTAATTATTTGTCTAAATCGCGACGGAAGTAAGGGCGAGGATTGTGGCCACGTAAAATCGATTTAAGCCCCCCAGTGGAAATCTTCCACTGACCGTTCCAAGGCGGCTCTTCTGTGGCGATTTATTTATGTTGCTGTTTGTTACTTACTGTGTGTATCACTTGTGTCTTTTAATTTTGGATGACCATATGGCCATTTTGTGGGAAAGTAACTGTCCATATGGCCTTCCTTTGTTTAGGTTTCCATTATGGTCTGGTCGCTTAATGTTTGTATTTCTTTCCCTTTGGTGTCTTTTATGGATGGAGTAAGTTAATTGTATCAATTCCTGATCTTTGTTTTACTTCTACTTCCCAATGCACATGACCCGGGGTACGGATATTGTTTTGATGCAGCCCTGTGCATTGGCCGATATGTCTGATTTTGGTGTTATAGCCCTTCAAGAATATAAAATGTCTCCCATTACCAAGGATATGTTGAAGAAGTCTCCCATGGCACGGGGTACGCGTACGGTCGTGTTGGATTTGTTTATATTTTTGTACTGCAGTACTTTACACATGCTGGTAGGTTGTGTCTAATATGGATGCTATGGCCTTACTAGAACATAAATGTCGCTTGTCAAAGGCTAGCCTTCCTATGTAATCAAAGAGTAGGGTTGATTTTGTTTTCCTTTATTGTTTTGTGCTGCAGTACTGTACAATATTAGCTGGTAGGTTACATATGATTTAAGTGCTTTTACCTTTCAGGAATATGAAGTTCCCTTGAACAAAGTCTAGACTTCACATTTGCTAGTAGGTAACATCCGACATGCTAGCGCCCTCCAAGAATATTGATCACTCCTGTTGAAGGGCTAGACTTCAGATTGTATGATGAAGGAACCTCCTATCACAGGTTTTATTTTTGTGTTGCAGCACTGTACTTAAGCTGAAAGTTGATATATGAGTATTATCGCCATTCAAAAATATACATGTAATTCAATGGCACGGGTCACTGCGCAAGAATGGGTGTTTTTCTTGTGGTGCAGCCATGTACATATGTCTGATTTGAGCGTCACGGCCGTCAAAATATTTATTTCCCCTAAAAAAAGGCTAGCCGTCTATGTTTAAGAATCGTCCAATGACGCGGGGCGCTGCGCAAGGCGGGTAGGTTATGTATGCTGCAGAACTATGCACTTACTGGTAGGTTAAGAATATAGATTTCCCCTATACAAAGGACACATTTGCTATGCGCTGTTTCCAGCTTTTCATGTCAGATTTGACCATGAGGAACTAATACAACCTGTATCATGGTGGGTGGTGTCACGTGGTGCAACGTGCACAATGGCCAGGTGCACAGCACTGCACACAGAAGGTGGATTTTCCTTTTCTTTTCTTAGTACTGAACATTATCTGGTAGGTTACGTCTGATTTGAGTACTTTGGCTCTCCCAGAATACAAATTCACTCTGAATAAAGTCTCGACATTCCATGGAATGTTGAAAAAGACTCCCAATGCACAGGACCCCGTGTACGGATATTGTTTTGATCCAGCCCTGTGCATTTGCCGATATGTCTGATTTTGGTGTTATAGCCCTCCAAGAATATAAAATGTCTCCCATTACCAAGGATATGTTGAAGAAGTCTCCCATGGCACGGGGTACTGCGTACGGTCGTGTGTGTCTAATATGGGTGCTATGGCCTTACAAGAACATAAATGTCGCTTGTCAAAGGCTAGCCTTCCTATGTTATAAAAGAGGAGGGTTGATTTTGTTTTTCCTTTATTGTTTTGTGCTGCAGTACTGTACATTATTTGCTGGTAGGTTACATATGATTTAAATGCTATGACCTTTCAAGAATATGAAGTTCACTTGAACAAAGTCGAGACTTCCCATTGTACGTTGAAGAAGGCTCCCTTGGCATGGGACCCCTCACACAGATGCGTATTCTGTTACATTTGCTAGTAGGTAACATCCGACTTGCGTGCGCCCTCCAAATATAGTGATCACTCCTGTTGAAGGGCTAGACTTCAGATTGTATGATGAAGGAACCTCCTATCATAGGTTTTATTTTTGTGTTGCAGTACTGTACTTAAGCTGATAGTTGATATATGAGTATTATCGCCATTCAAAAATATACATGTAAATCAATGGCACGGGTCACTGCGCAAGAATGGGTTTTTTTCTTGTGGTGCAGCCATGTACATATGTCTGATTTGAGCGTCACGGCCCTCAAAATATTTATTTCCCCTAAAGAAAAGCTAGCCGTCTATGTTTAAGAATCGTCCAATGATGCGGGGCGCTGCGCAAGGCGGTGGGTTATGTATGCTGCAGAACCATGCACTTACTGGTAGGTTAAGAATATAGATTTCCCCTATACAAAGGACACATTTGCTATGGGCTGTTTCCAGCTTTTCATGTCAGATTTGACAACGAGGAACTAGTTCAACCTGTATCATGGTGGGTGGTGTCAAGTGGTGCAACGTGAGCCATGGCCAGGTACACGGCGCTGCACACGGAAGGTGGATTTTCTTTTTCTTTTCTTAGTACTGAACATTATCTGGTAGGTTACGTCTGATTTGAGTACTTTGGCTCTCCTAGAATACAAATTCACTCTGAATAAAGTCTCGACATTCCATGGTATGTTGAAGAGTCTAACTGTTGGTTTTCTTTTGCTCCAGCATTTCAGTGGTTCCTTGCTGTCGAGTCCTCACCGTTGTCTCACCTCTGTGGTTCTTTGATTTCTGTGTTCACGGAGATGTTGCACTGATGAGTTAGGAGGCCTTCATGCGGACTGAACTAATTATTTGTCTAAATCGCGACGGAAGTAAGGGCGAGGATTGTGCCCACGTAAAATCGATTTAAGCCCCCCAGTGGAAATCTTCCACTGACCGTTCCAAGGCGGCTCTTCTGTGGCGATTTATTTATGTTGCTGTTTGTTACTTACTGTGTGTATCACTTGTGTCTTTTAATTTTGGATGACCATATGGCCATTTTGTGGGAAAGTAACTGTCCATATGGCCTTCTTTTGTTTAGGTTTCCATTATGGTCTGGTCGCTTAATGTTTGTATTTCTTTCCCTTTGGTGTCTTTTATGGATGGAGTAAGTTAATTGTATCAATTCCTGATCTTTGTTTTACTTCTACTTCCCAATGCACATGACCCGGCGTACGGATATTGTTTTGATGCAGCCCTGTGCATTGGCCGATATGTCTGATTTTGGTGTTATAGCCCTTCAAGAATATAAAATGTCTCCCATTACCAAGGATATGTTGAAGAAGTCTCCCATGGCACGGGGTACGCGTACGGTCGTGTTGGATTTGTTTATATTTTTGTACTGCAGTACTTTACACATGCTGGTAGGTTGTGTCTAATATGGATGCTATGGCCTTACAAGAACATAAATGTCGCTTGTCAAAGGCTAGCCTTCCTATGTTATTAAAGAGGAGGGTTGATTTTGTTTTCCTTTATTGTTTTGTGCTGCAGTACTGTACAATATTAGCTGGTAGGTTACATATGATTTAAGTGCTATGACCTTTCAGGAATATGAAGTTCCCTTGAACAAAGTCTAGACTTCCCATTGTACGTTGAAGAAGGCTCCCTTGGCATGGGACCACTCGCACAGATGCTTGTACTCTTACATTTGCTAGTAGGTAACATCCGACTTGCGTGCGCCCTCCAAGAATATTGATCACTCCTGTTGAAGGGTTAGACTTCAGATTGTATGAGGAAGAAACCTCCTATCACAGGTTTTATTTTTGTGTTGCAGCACTGTACTTAAGCTGATAGTTGATATATGAGTATTATCGCCATTCAAAAATATACATGTAATTCAATGGCACGGGTCACTGCGCAAGAATGGGTGTTTTTCTTGTGGTGCAGCCATGTACATATGTCTGATTTGAGCGTCACGGCCCTCAAAATATTTATTTCCCCTAAAAAAGGCTAGCCGTCTATTTCTAAGAATCGTCCAATGACGCGGGGCGCTGCGCAAGGCGGGTAGGTTATGTATGCTGCAGAACTATGCACTTACTGGTAGGTTAAGAATATAAATTGCCCGTATACAAAGGACACATTTGCTATGCGCTGTTTCCAGCTTTTCATGTCAGATTTGACCATGAGGAACATATACAACCTGTATCATGGTGGGTGGTGTAACGTGGTGCAACGTGCGCCATGGCCAGGTGCACGGCACTGCACACGGAAGGTGGATTTTCCTTTTCTTTTCTTAGTACTGAACATTATCTGGTAGGTTACGTTTGATTTGAGTACTTTGGCTCTCCTAGAATACAAATTCACCCTGAATAAATCTCGACATTCCATGGTATGTTGAAGAAGACTCCCAATGCACAGGACCCCGCGTACGGATATTGTTTTGATGCAGCCCTGTGCATTTGCCGATATGTCTGATTTTGGTGTTATAGCCCTTCAAGAATTTAAAATGTCTCCTATTTACAAGGATATGTTGAAGAAGTCTCCCATGGCACGGGGTAATGCGTACGGTCGTGTTGGATTTGTTTATATATTTTGTACTGCAGTACTTTACACATGCTGGTAGGTTGTGTCTAATATGGGTGTTATGGCCTTACAAGAACATAAATGTCGCTTGTCAAAGGCTAGCCTTCCTATGTTATAAAAGAGGAGGGTTGATTTTGTTTTTCCTTTATTGTTTTGTGCTGCAGTACTGTACACTATTAGCTGGTAGGTTACATATGATTTAAGTGCTATGATCTTTCAAGAATATGAAGTTCCCTTGAACAAAGTCGAGACTTCCCATTGTACGTTGAAGAAGGCTCCCTTGGCATGGGACCCCTCGCACAGATGCGTGTACTCTTACATTTGCTAGTAGGTAGCATCCGACTTGCGTGCGCCCTCCAAGAATATTGATCACTCCTGTTGAAGGGCTAGACTGTTTTATTTTTGTGTTGCAGCACTGTACTTTAGCTGATAGTTGATAAATGAGTATTATCGCAATTCAAAAATATACATGTAGTTCAATGACATGGGTCACTGCGCAAGAATGGGTGTTTTTCTTGTGGTGCAGCCATGTACATATGTCTGATTTGAGCGGCACGGCCCTCAAAATATTTATTTCCCCTAAAAAAATGCTAGCCGTCTATGTTTAAGAATCGTCCAATGACGCGGAGCGCTACGCAAGGCGGTGGGTTATGCATGCTGCAGAACTATGCACTTACTGGTAGGTTAAGAATATAGATTTCCCCTATACAAAGGACACATTTGCTATGCGCTGTTTCAAGCTTTTCATGTCAGATTTGACAATGAGGAACTAATTCAACCTGTATCATGGTGGGTGGTGTCACGTGGTGCAACGTGAGCCATGGCCAGGTGCACGGCACTGCACACGGAAGGTGGATTTTCTATTTATTTTCTTAGTACTGAACATTATCTGGTAGGTTACGTCTGATTTGAGTACTTTGGCTCTCCTAGAATACAAATTCACTCTGAATAAAGTCTCGACATTCCATGGTATGTTGAAGACGACTCCCAATGCACAGGACCCCGCGTACGGATATTGTTTTGATGCAGCCCTGTGCATTTGCCGATATGTCTGATTTTGGAGTTATAGCCCTTCAAGAATATAAAAAATGTCTCCAATTACCAAGGATATGTTGAAGAAGTCTCCCATGGCACGGGGTACTGCGTACGGTCGTGTTGGATTTGTTTATAGTTTTGTACTGCAGTACTTTACACATGCTGGTAGGTTGTGTCTAATATGGATGCTCTTGCCTTACAAGAACATAAATGTCGCTTGTCAAAGGCTAGCCTTCCTATGTTATAAAAGAGGAGGGTTGATTTTGTTTTTCCTTTATTGTTTTGTGCTGCAGTACTGTACAATATTAGCTGGTAGGTTACATATGATTTAAGTGCTATGACCTTTCAGGAATATGAAGTTCCCTTGAACAAAGTCTAGACTTCCCATTGTACGTTGAAGAAGGCTCCCTTGGCATGGGACCCCTCCCACAGATGCGTGTACACTTGCATTTGCTAGTAGGTAACATCCGACATGCTAGCGCCCTCCAAGAATATTGATCAATCCTGTTGAAGGGCTAGACTTCAGATTGTATGATGAAGGAACCTCCTATCACAGGTTTTATTTTTGTGTTGCAGCACTGTACTTAAGCTGATAGTTGATATATGAGTATTATCGCCATTCAAAAATATACATGTAATTCAATGGCACGGGTCACTGCGCAAGAATGGGTGTTTTTCTTGTGGTGCAGCCATGTACATATGTCTGATTTGAGCGTCACGGCCCTCAAAATATTTATTTCCCCTGAAAAAAGGCTAGCCGTCTGTTTAAGAATCGTCCAATGACGCGGGGCGCTGCGCAAGGCGGGTAGGTTATGTATGCTGCAGAACTATGCACTTACTGGTAGGTTATGAATATAGATTTCCCCTATACAAAGGACACATTTGCTATGAGCTGTTTCCAGCTTTTCATGTCAGATTTGACCATGAGGAACTAATACAACCTGTATAATGGTGGGTGGTGTAACGTGCGCCATGGCCAGGTGCACGGCACTGCACACGGAAGGTGGATTTTCCTTTTCTTTTCTTAGTACTGAACATTATCTGGTAGGTTACGTCTGATTTGAGTACTTTGGCTCTCCTCGAATACAAATTCACTCTGAATAAAGTCACGACATTCCATGGTATATTGAAGACGACTCCCAATGCACAGGACCCCGCGTACGGATATTGTTTTGATGCAGCCCTGTGCATTTGCCGATATGTCTGATTTTGGTGTTATAGCCCTTCAAGAATATAAAATGTCTCCCATTACCAAGGATATGTTGAAGAAGTCTCCCATGGCACGGGGTACTGCATACGGTCGTGTTGGATTTGTTTATATTTTTGTACTGCAGTACTTTACACATGCTGGTAGGTTGTGTCTAATATGGATGCTATGGCCTTACAAGAACATAAATGTCGCTTGTCAAAGGCTAGCCTCCTATGTAATAAAAGAGGAAGGTTGATTTTGTTTTTCCTTTATTGTTTTGTGCTGCAGTACTGTACAATATTAGCTGGTAGGTTACATATGATTTAAGTGCTATGACCTTTCAGGAATATGAAGTTCCCTTGAACAAAGTCTAGACTTCCCATTGTACGTTGAAAAAGGCTCCCTTGGCATGGGATCCCTCGCACAGATGCGTGTACTCTAACATTTGCTAGTAGGTAACATCCGACATGCTAGCGCCCTCCGAAAATATTGATCACTCCTGTTGAAGGGCTAGACTTCAGATTGTATGATGAAGGAACCTCCTATCACAGGTTTTATTTTTGTGTTGCAGCACTGTACTTATGCTGATAGTTGATATAGGAGTATTATCGCAATTCAAAAATATACATGTAATTCAATGGCACGGGTCACTGCACAAGAATGGTTGTTTTTCTTGTGGTGCAGCCATGTACATATGTCTGATTTGAGCGTCACGGCCCTCAAAATATTTATTTCCCCTAAAAGAGGCTAGCCGTCTATGTTTAAGAATCGTCCAATGACGCGGGGCGCTGCGCAAGGCGGTGGGTTATGTATGCTGCAGAACTATGCATTTACTGCTAGGTTAAGATATAGATTTCCCCTACACAAAGGACACATTTGCTATGCGCTGTTTCCAGCTTTTCATGTCAGATTTGACCATGAGGAACTAATACAACCTGTATCATGGTGGGTGGTGTCACGTGGTGCAACGTGCGCCATGGCCAGGTGCAAGGCGCTGCACACGGAAGGTGGATTTTCTTTTTCTTTGTTTAGTACTGAACATTACCTGGTAGATTACGTCTGATGTGAGTACTTTGGCTCTCCTAGAATACAAATTCGCTCTGAATAAAGTCTCGACATTCCATGGTATGTTCAAGAAGACTCCCAATGCACAGGACCCCGTGTACGGAAATTGTTTTGATGCAGCCCTGTGCATTTGCCGATATGTCTGATTTTTGTGTTATAGCCCTTCAAGAATATAAAATGTTTCCCATTTCCAAGGATATGTTGAAGAAGTCTCCCATGGCATGGGGTACTGCGTACGGTCGGGTGTGTCTAATATGGATGCTATGGACTTACAAGAACATAAATGTCGCTTGTCAAAGGCTAGCCTTCCTATGTTATAAAAGAGGAGGGTTGATTTTGTTTTTCCTGTATTGTTTTGTGCTGCAGTACTGTACATTATAAGCTAGTAGGTTACATATGATTTAAATGCTATGACCTTTCAAGAATATGAAGTTCCCTTGAACAAAGTCTAGACTTCCCATTGTACGTTGAAGAAGGCTCCCTTGGCATGGGACCCCTCGCACAGATGCGAGTTCTCTTACATTTGCTAGTAGGTAACATCCGACTTGCGTGCGCCCTCCAAGAATATTTATCACTCCTGTTGAAGGGTTCGACTTCAGATTGTATGATGAAGGAACCTCCTATCATAGGTTATATTTTTGTGTTGCAGCACTGTTCTTTAGCTGATAGTTGATATATGAGTATTATCGCCATTCAAAATATATACATGTAATTCAATGGCACGGGTCACTGCGCAAGAATGGGAGTTTTTTTCTTGTGGAGCAGCCATGTACATATATCTGATTTGAGCGTCACGGCCCTCAAAATATTTATTTCCCCTAAAAAAATGCTAGCCGTCTATGTTTAAGAATCGTCCAATGACGCGGATCGCTGCGCAAGGCGGGTGGGTTAAGTATGCTGCAGAACTAAGCACTTACTGGTAGGTTAAGCATATAGATTTCCCCTATACAAAGGACACATTTGCTATGCGCTGTTTCCAGCTTTTCATGTCAGATTTGACCATGAGGAACTAATACAACCTGTATCATGGGTGGTGTCACCTGGTGCAACGTGCGCCATGGCCAGGTGCACGGCGCTGCACACTGAAGGTGGATTTTCCTTCTTTTCTTTTCTTAGTACTGAACATTATCTGGTAGGTTACGTCTGATTTGAGTACTTTGGCTCTCCTAGAATACAAATTCACTCTGAATAAAGTCTCGACATTGCATGGTTGGTGAAGAAGACTCCCAATGCACAGGACCCCGCGTACGGATATTGTTTTGATGCAGCCCTGTGCATTTGCCGATATGTCTGATTTTGGTGTTATAGCCCTTCAAGAATATAAAATGTCTCCCATTACCAAGGATATGTTGAAGAAGTGTCCCATGGCACGGGGTACTGCGTACGGTCGTGTTGGATTCGTTTATATTTTTTGTACTGCAGTACTTTACACATGCTGGTAGGTTGTGTCTAATATGGGTGCTATGGCCTCACAAGAACATAAATGTCGCTTGTCAAAGGCTAGCCTTCCTATGTTATAAAAGAGGAGGGTTGATTTTGTTTTTCCTTTATTGTTTTGTGCTGCAGTACTGTACACTATTAGCTGGTAGGTTACATATGATTTAAGTGCTATGACCTTTCAAGAATATGAAGTTCCCTTGAACAAAGACTAGACTTCCCATTGTACGTTGAAGAAGGCTCCCTTGGCATGGGACCCCTCGCACAGATGCGTGTACTCTTACATTTGCTAGTAGATAACATCCGACTTGCGTGCGCCCTCCAAGAATATTGATCACTCCTGTTGAAGGGCTAGACTTCAGATTGTATGATGAAGGAACCTCCTATCATATGTTTTATTTTTGTGTTGCAGCACTGTACTTGAGCTGAGTGAGTGAGTTTTAGTTTTACGTCCCACCAACAGCTAAGATCATACGGAGACGGGACCTCGGTTTAAAGACTCATCCGAAAGTCTGGAGAAGCACGGGATCGATCCTGCGACCCCCGGTTTACAAGGCGAGTAGCGTAACCACTGCACCACGGAGGCTTCTGTGTACTTTAGCTGATAGTTGATATATGAGTATTATCGCCATTCAAAAATACACATGGCACGGGTCACTGCGCAAGAATGGGTGTTTTTCTTGTGGTTCAGCCATGAACATATGTCTGATTTGAGCGTCACGGCCCTCAAAATATTTATTTCCCCTAAAAAAGGCTAGCCGTCTATGTTTAAGAATCGTCCAATGACGCGGGGTGCTGCGCAAGGCGATGGGTTATGTATGCTGCAGAACTATGCACTTACTGGTAGGTTAAGAATATAGATTTCCCCTATACAAAGGACACATTTGCTATGCGCTGTTTCCAGCTTTTAATGTCAGATTTGACCATGAGGAACTAATACTACCTGTATCATGGTGGGTGGTGTCACGTGGTGCAACGTGCGCCATGGCAAGGTGCATCGCGCTGCACACGGAAGGTGGATTTTCTTTTTCTTTTCTTAGTACTGAATATTATCTGGTAGGTTATGTCTGATTTGAGTACTTTGGCTCTCCTAGAATACAAATTCACTCTGAATAAAGTCTCGACATTCCATGGTATGTTGAAGAAGACTCCCAATGCACAGGACCCCGCGTATGTATATTGTTTTTGATGCAGCCCTGTGCATTTGCCGATATGTCTGATTTTGGTGTTATAGCCCTTCAAGAATATAAAATGTCTCCCATACCTAGGATATGTTGAAGAAGTCTCCGATTGCACGGGGTACTGCGTACGGTCGTGTTGATTTTGATTATTTTTGTACTGAAGTACTTTACACATGCTTGTAAGTTGTGTCTAATATAGTACTATGGCCCTACAAGAACATAAATGTCCCTTGTCAAAGGCTAGCCTTCCTATGTGATAAAAGAGAAGGGTTGGTTTTGTTTTTCCTTTGTTTTGTGCTGCAGTACTGTACACTATTAGCTGGTAGGTTACATATGATTTAAGTGCTATGACCTTTCAAGAATATAAAGTTCCCTTGAACAAAGGCTAGACTTCCCATGGTACGTTGAAGAAGGCTCCCTTGGCATGGGATCCCTCGCACAGATGCGTGTACTCTTACATTTGCTAGTAGGTAACATCTGACTTGCTTGCGCCCTCCAAGAATATTGATTACTCCTGTTGAAGGGCTAGACTTCAGATTGTATGATGAAGGAACCGCCTATGGCATGGGGCGCTGTGCATTAATGGGTGTATTTGGTAATAATCTCGTAAGTTAGTGAAATAGAAAGTCATGGCTCTTCAAGACTATAAATCCCCCAACCCCCTACAAAGGCTACCCTTTCTATGTTACCTTGAAAATGGCTCCAATGGAGCTAGGCGCTGTACACGAACGGATGTTTGTTGTTGTTTTTTTTTCTTTCTTGTGCTACAGTACATTTGCGAGTAGGTTATTCCTGATCTGAGTGCTAAGGCCCTTCAAGCATGTAATTTTCTCCTGAACAAAGGCTAGACTTTCCATGGTATCTTGAAGAATGCTTCTTTGGCACGAGGCGCTGCGCACGGATAGATGTTTTAGGCGTTGCAGCCCTCTTCACACACGCTGGTAGGTCACAAATGATTTCAGGGCTATAGCCCTTCAAGAATATAAATTTCCCCTGTACAAAGGCTAGACTTTTCTGGTATATTGAAGAAGGCTCCCAAGGCATGAGGCTCTGCCCATGGAAGTTATTTTAGGTGCTGCAGTCTATACATATGCAGGTAGGTTATAAGTTCCGCGGCCGTTCAGGAATATAAATTTCACATATACAAAAGCTAGCCTTCCTCCTTTATGTTGAAGAAGGCACCCAAGGTGCTGGGCGCTGAACATGGCTTGCTACTTGGGAATAGCCATGAGGAACCAGTACAACGTGTATCCTGGTGTATGATGTCGCACTGTACAACGTACGCCTTGGTGTGATGCGGAAAACTGTTTTTTTTTTTGTGTGTGTGGTATTGTATATAAGGTAGTAGGTGACGTCTGTTGAGTGCCATGGCAATTTCACCTGTACAAAGACTAGAATTTCCAGGGTATGTTGAAGATGGTTCCAATGTCATGGGGCGCTGCGCATGGGTGCGTGTTTTGTGCTGCTGCCCTGCCAATATGCTGGTTGATTGTTTGATTTGAGAGCTATGGCCTTTCAAGAATATAAATTTCTCTGTACAAAGACTACGTTTCCAATGATATTTTGAAGAGGGCTCCTATGACATGGGGCGCTATGAATGAATGAGAGTTTTTGTACATAAGCTTGTAGGTTATAGCTGATTTGCGTGCAACGGCCAATCAAAAAAATATACATTTAGTCTATGCAAAGCCTGACCTTCATTTGTTGTTGAAGAAAGCTCGCGTGACATAAGAGCTGCGCATGGACGGTTTTGTGTTTAATTTTTGTGTAATGCAGTAATGTACATATGTCAGTGGACTGTCTGAATTTTTTGTATTTTAACTTTTAAGGAATAAGGAAATGCCCTGTACATAGGTTAGCCGTCTTTAGTTATGCAGTCTGTCAGGTCCTGGCTTGCTGCTGGTAAGTGTCCTGAAACCAGTACAGCCTGTTTCATGGTCGGCGTACTGTGTTGTACAACGGGCGCCATGGTACGATGCGGGGCACTTCGTACGGAGGGCAGTGTTGTTTGTTTGTTTTTTTGTTGTTTTTTTTTTTTTTCCTTTTTTTGTGCTGCAGTAGTTTTCAGTGCTCTGTGCCACAAGAATATAAATTTACAATTGCATGAATTCCCATGGTTTGTTGAAAAAGCCTCTAACGGCACGGGGCGGTGAGCACATGTGGATGTACATGTATTTGTTTTGTTTCAGTTCAGTATATATGCTGATAGGTTATGTCTAATTGTCATGCCTTTCAAGAATATAAATTTGCACTATCTAAGATACGTGATGCATGTTAGCTACCCCGAATTCCTATAGAGTTCAGATCAGCCTTTCTTGCACACAAGACAAGGAAATCCGTGATTTTACCCTGGGATAGAAATATATGTTCTGACCCTGGTGTTCCGACCCCAAATCGAAAATAATCGCGTGTTTGACAAATGTACTGGTTGATTACAACCTCATGCGCGACGTCGTCATGCGTGACGTCACTAAACATTCCTGTTGTGTCATCACAAAATGGCGGACGTCGGTAACCGAAGTGACGGCAGCATAAAAAATTCGCAATAGAAATAGAAGGTATGCAAGAAAAAGAATCAAATATGGGTGTGGGGGATGGATAGAAGCAAGCCTCGTGATGCCGGACAGTGTCCCTCGGGACGGATTTTTCAATCCACCCCTCACACCCATTTAAGATTCTTATAGTCTCGGTATTGTCTCTGTTCTGCTGGTGTTGCTTTTATCCGTTCTTTCCGATCTCTTGTTTTCTATCATCTAGCACCCACTACTCCAGGGCTTTAAAATTTCACAGATGTCCTGGTCTTGCCAAAGGAGTAATTATCATCTGTAACCGGGTTGAAGCAAAGACTACATCACGAAACTGTAAATTGCGGGGTTCGAACGTTTTTATATGCCACCCGTTGTATTGTTAAAACGTTTTCCGACCAGCCGTGAGTTCGTCCGGAATATTCTGACCAAATTTGAGTATGAGGTCAAGATAGCGTGTCAGATACAAAAACAAAATGCTCACTATTTCTTAGTTTTGGACTTTATTCACTCCTGTTTTCAGACCACCCTTGTGTGCGCCATAGCTAGATAATCATATCTGAAAGACACTTCGTTGCAATATCTATGAGGTACAAGGTCGTAATTTAACTTATTACCCCCATTGGCGAGCTGTTTTCTCCTGACTCCCTTGGTTAAGTTGTGTTATTATTTGGTCATTTTTGGCTCATTTTATGTTTGTCGTTGCGTTCATTGTTGAGTTGGTCTGTGTCTTTTTTGTCTCGTGTGTTATTATTTTGTCATTTTATGGGCTCTTTTGATGTTGGCCGTTGTGTTCATTACTGAATTACCGAATCCTACTTAAGTCATCTGCCCTTTTTAGGGGCGTGTAGAGTGTTGCTTACTTGAATAACGGTGTTTATGTGCGTAATGTGGTCTTTTCTTCTGTTTGTGTTTCTTAAGGTGATAATTTTGCTTCTTTGGCTTTTTAAGTTTGTTGTTAGAGGTTTCTGCTTTTGGACTTTAGGTGTTTTGTTTGTTGGTTTATCAGGCATGTTTTAATGGTTTTGTTGCTTGAGTTGGTCTTGGAAAGGTCGGATTTGCTTTAGAAGGTCTTAGATTTGTGTGTATTTGGATTGTGTTTCTTGTGTTAGTATTTCGGACGTTGGTTGCGACGAGGTCTTCATTGAGTTACGTCATGAATATGTTTTTCGTCTGTCGGTGTTAAATTGACCATTTTTTGTTCGCATTGTTTTCAGTTATATCCAAAATAGAAGTAGAGGCAATGAAGAAGGCCAAAGTTGCTTCGTGTTGAATGTTTCATCTTTTTGTACACATGTGTTTATGAATGTTTGCGGGTAATTAGAATGGAAATCTATATCATTTATATGTATCTATTGTATGTCATTTACATGTATATGTATTTATTTTGCCATTCATAAATATTTGTTGCAAGTGCTTTCCATCCATTTGTGCATCCATATGTATGTTCGCTAAGACCTCACCTTTGTTATAACCTTACTGTTCATCCTTAGGTTGAAGTGCATACAAGCGAAACATACCCTTCGCAGGAATTCTTGTTCTTAATAATTGCTTTGTTTTACTTATTGTTACATTTACTTAATTCAGCTTTGCATTTCAGGCTCCGTATAATTTACTTTTGCTTACAAAATTCTGTTGATCCTGCTTTAGTAAGTCACGAAAACGCCTATATAATTTTGACCCATTAAAGCCCCACGTTTATATAATAAAAATGGGTTTACAGGGACATTCATTATTTTCTCATTTGTGCTCAAAAGCATAGATCGTGATTACTTGTAAGAACCACCACAAAACCATTGTGGTTACTAGGAAGAACCAGCTCGCCATAGCGATTCTAACGAGTCCCCACAATATATGTTTTGTTTGTTTGTAGTGGTGTTAAATGGCCCAGTGAACACTATTTAGGTCATTGTTGAGCCGGTCAATTTACCTATCAACAATTTTCCTAGGCAGGCTTATACGTAAGCGGTTAGCCTGTACAGTGCACATTCTTTCGCCAGAAACAGACAGGGGAAGAGAGAGAATGACCGTAGAAAATAATCCATGACAATCTCAACGAAAGAATGTTGCCGACGCCAGCAGGTATCGAACCCGTGTCCACCTGATCACCAGTAAGACGCGCATCCGACTGAGCTACTGAGGCCGACACAATTTATGTTTAAAGGCTTTTTTTTGTATTGCATATCAGGATATGGGTTTTCCAGCGTTAATTCAAACATCAAGCAATCAGTAGCCGACAGCTGTAGCTCCATCGGACGCGCGTCTGACTGGTGATCAGGAGGACGTGGAGGTTGATCATGAAATATTTTCTCCGGTCATTCGCTCCCTTCTGCTGATCCAATAATGGTAGTTGTCAGTTTCTGGTGAAAGAATGTGTATCGTACTGGCTAGCCGCTTACTTAAAAGCTTGCCCAGGAAAAGTGTGGAGGTATGAGCTAAATAGTGTTGACTGGGCCATTAAACTCTTAAACAAACAAAAAAAAATAAACATTCGCGGCACAATTCAAATCATGCAGGATGGACATAACCTTCGGTGCATCTGGGGAAACACGTCTTTTCAAACATAGTGAAACGCCTACCAAAAAAGAGAATTTTTTTAGATAACGATTCTGATTGTTTTCTTATTTCTGCCAAAACAAAAAGAAGAAAAAAAACATAGACTGTGGGTACTCGTTTAAATCGCCTTGATGAGATTGAGATAACCAGTATCCACAATTTATATTTCTAAATAAAATAAGAGAAACATGAAAATTATATACCCTTGTATACCCCAGTTTAACTATAAAAAAGTGGGGTTTCAAGGGGTCAAAATTATATGCGTGTTTTCTTGATTGGAATTCTTGTTCCAACTAATATTTTACTTTATTACATGACGTCGTTGATTCGTATGAGCTCACGTTCAATTACACATTGGCGGGATTAAGTAACGTCAAGACGACGTCCATGTCAACAATGCATGTTTTTGCGAAGACAATTTGAAAGTCAAATTCAAAGGCGATAAAATCCTTTTTAAAGTGGTCATATGATAAACAGAACCTTGCATTCGTTGTCATTTCATATGAAATTTATGAAATGCACCAAAGGCTCGTTTCATAAATATCATATAAAATGGTTACTCGTGAAAAAATCCTCTATTTACAAGTTGCTGTTTTTGCTTAACTCAGCTTTGCATTTCAGGCTCTGTGTATTGTGCTTCGCTACTTTTGTTGTATCTATTTTAAGCGTGGCATTATATAGGCGTTCATTTTCACACCGTTCGTTTATCAAGCGGTCAACATTTGCGACAACCCCTCGCATTAACGTTAAAGTCCATAAGGCACAACATTGCCATCTGCGGATTTCTTGTTTAACAATATTTGGTTCCTTTTGTAGTGGCAGTGATCAGGAATAGATAGCATCACGTGAGCAAGACGGTGAAATGAACACCCCTAAACCCAATGTTATGCAGAGAAAACTGGGGTTTACGGGGGTAGACATTATGTTTCCTATTTATGCTCCAAGACTTAGGTTGTGGGTACTCATTAGAGCCGCCTCAATGAGGCGGTTCTTACGAGCACCCACAATATATGTTTGAAGTAAAAATGACAAAAATAGCACAAGATTTTCGTCTGAAAAGTAGCCATTTTGGAGATGAGAAAAAAGCATTATGTCGTACGGGTGTGTTATCGTTTCGGAATTACCTCACACCTCCAATAAAAGACACCAAAGGGAAAGAAATACAACTTAAAATAACGTCACCATAATGAAAAAAAGTCACAAGTGAAAAGCCACAAGGACAGTTACTTTACCGCAAAATGCCCGAAAGGCTATCAAAAATTAAAATATTTATCGGAAAATTTGTCTTGTCGTTAACAACGCCGTGTAGTATAGTCAGGTAGAGGTTTTGTGTGATTGTTTGATTTGAGGTATAATGTCCCCGTCAACACTTTAAATGTCATTTTGGAGACGTTGCTTCCAATTTTGTGGGACTTTTACCCGACATTGAGATGAAATTACACCTCAAGCCCTGCCGCCCAATGAAACCAATAGGGTTTAAAAGCATGGACTGGCCGACACGCACCGCTTTGCCTGGGCAGGCTTAGATCCTCTATGCGGTTTACCAGTACTCGTGTGCGGGTCGGTTTCAGCTCTGCGTGAAAGCACCATGCAGCACATAAATTTCTTCAAGCCCCGATGGGCGGGGGCGAGAGTCAGGTAGAGGTAGTTACTGTGATGTGTAGAATCGTTCGATTTAGTGGTCAGTTTCTACAGTGTACAGTTCACAATATAATTTTGTATTGATAGGATCAGTTAGGTAACGCTATCGGCTGCTTGATCTAAAGTTGACGAATGATCACCTGTTTCAACAAAAATCCACTCTGCAACAAATTGCGCGTTATGAATGTATCATATTTGAGAGAAACATCGTGTTCTGCAAACGTTAACAATTGCATTTATAATTCAGACATTCATGTATAAATCTAATATGTTGTCACACACAGTCCTCGGGTAATGTCAGAAAATATCGAATTATTATTTCCACAACGGCGTTGTTTCAACGATTACTACGTACTCTTTGTGCATTAGGTGCGTCAATAGTCGGAAGTTAAGACGAGACATTAGCAATACAAATATGCAAAGACGATCTATAACAATAATAAACCACAAAAGTATAACCGCCTTGGTAAGGTCAGTAAACACTTTGTATTCATTTTACGTAGTCATAATCCTCTCCCTTGCTTCAGTCGTGATTAAGACAATTTGTTCAGTCCGCATGAAGGATTTGTTACCCATCAGTGCAACATTCCCGAGAACATTAAATTAAACTAATACAAAGATGAAACAACGATGAGGACTTATAAATGCTGGACCAAAAGAAAACCAATTGTTGGACTCCGGTGGACTCGACTACTTCTGTCTCCTTACCAGCCAGGGGCATTCTGGCTTTCTGCAGATGTGCATGTCTGCAAAGAGGCTGGGCACTTCCTTGCATGCCACTTCCTAATTACCTTTTTCGCCGAAGCTCGCAGTGAAGTTCTACTTGAGGTAATGCAGTAATTCCTGTGTCATAGTTACAAATGGGTTCTCTTTACTGATGACGGTCGTTCCTCACGTCAGGGACTGAGGTCAGAATTGGAAAACGGAACAACATCAAGGAATTTGTCTGTCCCCAGTGGACACACAACGTTGAAATGACGTATCAACGTCGGAGTGATGTCATCTCATCGCATCGATGTTGATAGGACGTCATTTTAACGCTGAGTGCCTGCTTGGTCTTATGGCTTAAACCCGTCTGCTTAGCCATTGCAACAGCCCTCTGTTGCCACCAACTGCTCTGTTGCCAATGCACCAGTATGTCTGTTTCCAGCCTGCATCCGGTCCATGGGGACTACGAAAGCAGGGTCCTCGTCCCAGTCCCCGGGTACAATTGTTTACGATGCTGTCATGAAATTAATTAGATGTTGTTTAGAAGCAGTTGATCATTAATAGGACCCATCTGGAATTTCTTATTCTAAATATATGTTTTGTTTGTGTATATTTTAGAAAATGGAATATTTAAATAATTATTTAAGAGCATCGTAAAACAATTGTAGCGAATGCTTTCAAAATTGATACCTTAAGACATGTTAGAGATAGGATATTTTGCAAGGCATAACTTTGTTTGTTTTAAGGCACTTTCAAGATAATTAGCCCCTGATTTCGAGGTGGGCGAAAACTGGAGTATCCGGAGAAAAATAACCTGAGCTTCGTCTCACATGTGACCCGAGCCGTTACCGCTCTTAAGCCCTCATAACCTTACTCATCAGGTCACTCTAGCTTACAAATTGATGATGCTGAAAGACTAGCGAATACCGTTAGGGTTTTTTGAGCGTAGCTGTTGCAGCGTAGCTCCAGTGAGATGAGAAGTGATTTCTGCACTACTTTCGGTGTTACTGCATATGACCCAATCACCAGTGAAAACATAGTACCCCGTGTTAACATAGTAGATTATTACGCCATGCGGTATCTTATAGACTGCTTCACAGACCACCTATTTCAAACGGAATATATGAATATTTCTAATAGACGAACTGTGTAGCAGTCTAATCTTTTTATAGTTCAGTTCATATAACCCAGTTTACAGCCCATTTGTACCATAAAAGCCCAAACCTGGCACAGAACGCGGAGTCTCATTATGACCTATACTGCATACTTACAAAAAGGTTCAGCCATTTTTGCCAAATATTTCGTCGAAGCCACAACCTGACATCCCTGATTTTAAAATGAACTCATTCCATACTGATGTAAGGTGTTGAGGACTCCATTCGTTTAAAATGGCTTAAAAGTACGCAGTGTGGGTCGATAATGTATTACCAAAATAAGACAGTTGGAATGAGTTTGGACAGGTGCACGTCAAGGTTTATATTGTAAGCAGTAAATTTTGCAGTTTAGACACAGATGAGACGCCACTTATTGTAGCGTCTGATTTGGGTCTGCTATGTTTGTCCCTAAAAAGGCTGCTAGACATATACTCAGAGTATGGGTTAATGTGTGTGTGTGGGGGGGGGGGGGACAATGTTACTTTTTTAAAGCGACCTGTCTGCGTCCTAGGAATGTGACCATAAATAAAGCAAATTATCAGCTCAGACGCAAGTTCGATACCTGCCGGGTTCGGCAGCATTCTTTCCAGGCGATTGATCGTGAAACCTGTTCCACGGTGATTCTATCCCTTTCGCTGATTCAGAGCAGTTGTTGGTTTCCGGTTAAAGACTGTACACTGTGCTGTATTGACAATATCTAACCAAAAAATTGCCTTAATGCCAGATCTTTTCATAAATGGCCTCGTTGAGGCAATTTATTGTTATATAATAATAATAATAATGGAGTATAATGTCTAAACCTCTTCAAATATTCCTATGGATTGATATTGACAATAACTAACCCAAGAAACTGTCGTATGCAAGATCACTTCATAAATGGCCTCACCGATGCAATAGATATTTAGAAAAATGTTAACAGAGTATAATGTTCAAACCTCTCTGCATATTCCGATCGTTTTTGGCATTCGGATTGATATTGACAATACCTAACCCATGAGGCTGTTTTATGCAAGATTACTTTATGAATGGCCTCGCCGAGGCAAAATAATATAAAAATGAATACGGAGTATAACATCTAAACCCGGCTTTGATTATTTTCGGCATACAGGTTGATATTGACAATACATAACCCGCAAAATTGCCTTATGCCAAATTACTTTACAAACGGCCTCGCCTAGGCAAACTGAAAAATTATTTCGAAGTGTAACTTCTAATCTGCTTGGAATATTTTTGACAACTGTTAGCATACAAATAGATAATGTACAGATCTAACCAACGAGATTCCTGAATGCCCAATTTCTTTATTTTAGCCTCGGCAAGGTAAAAAATTCACCCACTGACACGGTCGTATAACTTTCAAACCGACGGGTATATTTTTAAAAATGTTTTGGATGCAGATGTAAATTGACAAGATCAAGCTAATGATATTGTCTAATGCCAGAGAGCTTTATAAACAGCCTCACCGAGGCAATTTTTAAAGACTGATTACGGATGTATAACTTATAAACTGCTGGGAAAATTATGCTAATTTTTTCACATGAAGATAAACATCATCAAGACGTAACCAAGGAGAATGCCTAATGCAAGATAAATAACCTCCCGAAGGTAATTTTTCAAAAACTGATTACATATAATAACATTAAAGTCGCCAAACAATTTCGCAAGCCGCAGTTATTGCACGAACTATAGCTCAGCAGAAACCTCCAAGTAAACTGTAGAACTGCATGGTTGCTGTATTGCTCAAAAACATTGATTGTGGGTACTTGATAAAACTGCCTCGTCAAGGCGGTTCAATCAAGTCCCCGCAATCCATGTTTTGAGCTGAGATAAGAAAATATCACAATTTTGTATCTAAAAATTTCCATTTTTTTTTTTTTTTTTTTTTTCGAAAAATTGACAATGTATTTGTACAGGCGTGTTTTCGTTATGGTTGTTGCGGGGTCTACACCTTAGCGTGAGTTAATTTCAATATAGGTCTTGTTGCTTTAACACGACTTCTGGCCCAGAATAGCTTCAAACAGCTATGTGCATTGGATCAATATGAGCCTGAATTAAAATACCAATCAGACGCTAAATAAAATTATCAAAGCTACGCTCCATCAGCACTCTCAGTGCTTTGATTTTTTCGGCACTCAACCGTTTTGGCGATATGAATGAATGAGTGTATTTTGTCGCACATATTTGTTATCATGATGCTGTTTTTTGTGTTCTCGGAGTTGTGGCAATGAGTTGGAAATCCTTCCTGCAGCCTTAACGAATTATTAAGGCAGAACCAAGGGCGTGGATTGTGGTCACGTCAAATCCTATTTTAGCCCCCATCACGAAAACACGCTTATATAATTCTGACCCCCTTCAACCCTACGTTTATATTGTAAAACTGGGGTATTACATGGGTAAACCCTATTTTTTATGCCCCCGCCATTCGAAGAATGGTGGAAAGGGCATATAGTGTTGCCCCTGTCCGTCCGTGCGTCCGTCTGTCTGTGCGTCCGTTCGTCCGTGCGTCCGAAACTTAAACGCAGTCAATAACTAATGTATTTCTTGATGAATTTTAAAATTACTCGGCATAAATGTTAACCATCATGAGACGACGTGTCATGTGCAAAACCCAGGTCCATATCTCCAAGGTCAAGGTCATACTTAGAGATCAAAGGTCAAAAAAAGGGTCCGAAACTTAAACGCAGTCAATAACTTTCTTATTTCTGGATTGATTTTGAAATTTCTTTGTAGAAATGTTAACCATCATGAGGCGATGTGTCACCTGCAAAACCCAGGTCCGTACCTCCAAGGTCAAGGTCATACTTAGAGGTCAAAGGTCCAAAAAAGGGTCCGAAACTTAAACGCAGTCAATAACTTTCTTATTTCTGGATTGATTTTGAAATTACTTTGGAGAAATGTTAACCATCATGAGGCGATGTGTCACCTGCAAAACCCAGGTCCGTACCTCCAAGGTCAAGGTCATACTTAGAGGTCAAAGGTCAAAAAAAGGGTCCGAAACTTAGTCAATAACTTACTTATGTTTTGATGGATTTTGAAATTACTTTGAAGAAATGTTAACCATCATGAGGCGATGTGTCACTGCAAAACCCAGGTCCGTACCTCCAAGGTCAAGGTCATACTTAGAGGTCAAAGGTAAAAAAAAATGATCCGAAACTTAAATGCAGTCAATAACTTTCTTATCTCTGGATTGATTTTGAAATTACTTGGCAGAAATGTTGGCCATCATGAGACAATCACACAAAATCAAGGTCCTTACATCTGAGGTCAAGGTCATACTTAGAGGTAATTTGTAAAAAAAGGGTCCAAAACTTAAACACGGTCAATAACTTTCAATGGATGAATACGCACATAGAGATATTTTTAGGCGGGGGCATCCGTGTCCTATGGACGCATTTCTAGTCTTATTTCTGCTCTAAAATAAAGATTGTGTATACCCGGTTAGGTGGTTCTAACGTGTACTCTCAATCTATATTTTGAGAGGAATTTTTCATCTGAAAATTATTTTTTTGCGGTGAACTTTTCAATGAATTTGAATAAGCGTGTTTTGGTTAAGCGGAGTTTTTATTACCTAGTGTCTGGTGTTGTTTATTATATTGTCATATAAGGCTGCCTCGATTTATCGTATAATCGATTTATCGATCGATAAATTCCACAAAAAATGATTATCATTTCTGATTTGCTTTTAATCGATTACTTGATAGGTACAATTTTCTACCCAAAGTTATGCCTAAAATAGCTGGATGAGTGGCAAACAGTGCAGACCCTGATGAGACGCCGCATTATGCGGCGTCTCATCTGGGTCTACACTGTTTGCTCAGGCCTGTCTGTTCAAATAAATGCAACATATGGTAAGAGGCATGCTCAGACAAAAAGCCAGACAGGTAAAATAATGACAAAAATCTTAGCGATTACTAATCGATTATCGATCGCAATGACATGACTGATAATCGATTATCTTTTCAGCTCCGATTAGCCAACCCTATTGTCATACCTCGTCTTCGCATGCAATATGCACTGCTATCTCTTTATTTTTGATAGCCATTTGGCAATTTGTTGTATTGATATTTGCGCTTATGATGTTTTAATTATGTTTAACTCGATTTATGTGAACGGGCCTCCGTGGCCTAGTGGATAAGAGCGCTGACTCTTAGTCATTAGGTCTCTCACCGCCGTAGGTTCGAGCCTCGCTCGGGCCACGTGTGAGACGCCAAGTTCTGCAACGGAAGGTCAGGTGGTTTTTCTCCGGGTACTCCGGTTTTCGCCCACCTCTGATTAACGATCGGCTCGATATGAGTGAAATAATCTTGAAAGGGCCGTAAAACCCAAACCAAAAAAAAAAAAAAAAACTCGATTTATGTTGGACATTACGAAAACACGCCTATATAAATACATTGTAATTTTACTTAACAACGAAAAATCAATAAGAAAAGTAATGTATACCCCTGCAAACCCCAGTTTTACTATATAAAAGTATGGTTTAAGGGGGTCATATTTTTATAGACGTATTTTCATGATAGGTTTCTTTCCCTTTCGTGTCTTGGCTGGAAGGTGTGAGGTATTTTTTATAAAGATAACAGCCGTGCGTCATATGTAGGATCCTACTTGAGATGTATCATTGGATTATAACGAGTTGAGCAAAAATAATAAAATGCGAGGCTTTGCCGAGCATTGTATTCCTTTTCTTCGACGGGTTTAATAAATTCAATAATACGTGAGCAGGAATGCAAGATTTCATTTAAAACCGATCTTATTCAATATTGATCAACATAAATGCATTAATATTCACCATTAGTAAACGCTGCGGCGTTAAGGACGCCGTACATGTAACGTTACGGGGCGTATCTAACTAATTTGCTTATTTAATCCACAAGTAGTTTTTCGAATTACACGTTATAACATTCTCAGGCGCGACGTCATATGGGCCCCGTCAAGCGATTTTGGTACTTATCGCCTATGCGAGCAGCGAAGGTTCAGGCGAGCCTGCGCATCCGCGCAGTTTCGCCAGAACCTTCGCTGCTCGCTCATACAAGCAGTGAATCAAGAGGAACCTTTAGACAAAAAGCCATATCCCTGGCCCCTCTGAATGGTTGGGCATGTACAGTTAAAATTTGTCACGACGGAATGCTCGAAGACACAAATTCGCTTGACGGGGCTCATATGATAAAGTGTATTCTTTCATTTCTCCACAACAATGAAAGTTTTGGATGAAGGTTTGTATTATTCATTTTTTTCTCATGTATACTCGAAAAATACGATGTAGGTGCTCGTTTGAGCCACCGCATTTAGTCGGTTCTAACGAGTACCCACAACCTATGTATTTGATCATTGATCAGGAATAAGAAAAACAAAACCCGTACCCAGGTGAACCCCGGTTCCGAGGGTGTTCATTACACGGACTTGTTCTGGTGATGTAAATTTTCGTGTTCGTCTGCTTATCGGAGGATTTACACATGCTTTCATGTAGTGTTTTTTTGTTTTTTTTTACTAACTAGCGGCATTGGGTTTTAATGCCGATCGAGTGTCACGACAAGGCGCTTCTTTCATAAACCTCAGTCTTACAAGCATATAAATTCTTAGATAGCTCAGAACAGTTCAAGTGCGCATATGCCACTTGTTTTTGATGTGTAAGAAGCGTTTCTAGATTTTATATGCAACGGTTGATATGCTCTGTCAGTATAATGGCCTGCTCATATTTTTCTTAATAACAGTAAATTGAATTGCTTTTATGGGCAGTTTCATACATGCCCGTAACATGTTATCTTATCCCCTGTCATTTCAGACGTCTTTAGTCAGAAGGTTGTATTTCCCAACCCTTTGAATGAAGTCAAAGCTCTGATATTCGCTTCTGGTTTGCCTCGGTAATATTCGATACAGGCGACAGGTCGACCATGCACGTTTTTATGTGGGCCAATGTTGTATAGCCATCGCCGGATCGAATTACGTGGCCATAAGATGCGCACCTTCAACGTCGTCTGTGGGACAGAACATCTCTATAGGCGAAGTTGAAGGGTCATGCAAAGACTGACAGCAGTGAGTAAAATATTATCCCCCCCCCCTCCCCATCGGAGGGTAGGGGGACATATTGCTTTTGGTGCGGATCCCTGTTGCGTTGGCGTCGGCGTCGGCGTCGGCATCGGCGGCGGCGTCGACGTCAGCGTCGGCGTAGCCTGTTTGAAGCATTACATCTCTTGGACCCATGGATGGATTTTGACCAAACTTGCATAGACACATCGCTAGGATAAGGGAAAACAGTTATTAGGTTATGATGACCTTGACCTAATTTTCAAGGTCACAGCGACCCAAAAACTGTCATTTGGGCAAACAAGGACTTGTCTGCACTCATTCTCATTAAAGAATTGATTACTTTTGATCAAACTTGGTACAATATATCATTACAACAAACCGCAGATTTATCTAGATTTTGGTGACCTTGACTTCATTTCCAAGGTCACAGTGTGAGGGAGAGTATACGGGTGGGGATGGATTCCAACTGTTCATCAATTTTTCTTTGAAATCTAAGTGCATAGTTGGAAGACATAAAACAGAAGTGGAGCGGAAGGACTCTGGTCCTGTCATCGAGTATAATAGCAATGTAGCCTTGGCGTTGGAAATAGGAGATCCATTTCCATTAAACGTCCCCTTGTAGGGCTCCAAGGAGGGTGGGGCGCATAGCTATCAAATCATAAATTTTCACCATGGGATCCAACAATAGGAAAAGAGCATTAATAGACTTATCTGATGACGATCCGGAACCGGTTACATTCAATTTCAAAGCAAATGACAATTTCGCAAGATTTTTGGTGATTTCTAGCAAGGAAGAGAAGGCCATTACAAGTCTCTCACCATTTGTAATCGAAAAACAAATAGAATCAATCATTGGAACACCTAAAAACGACAAAAAATTAAAAAAAATGGAACACTTTTAGTGGAAACCAATCGAAAAACTCAAACTGAAAATCTTTTGAAAATCAACAAATTTTTTAACTTGAACGTATCTGTCTCGGAACATAAAACGCTAAATTCATGCAAAGGTATTATCCGGGACAGAATGTTAAAACAGGAATCAGAAGCCAGCATTGTGGAATATCTTAAAGATCAAGGAGTAATGGCCTGTAAAAGATTTAAAATTAAAAAAGATGGAAACCTTATTGATACAAACACATTACTACTAACTTTTAATACCACTTCCTTGCCAAAATCACTAAAAATATTTTACAGAATAATACCGGTTGAAATGTACGTACCAAATCCTCTGCGGTGTTTTAACTGTCAGAGGTTTGGTCACCATGAAAATGACTGTTCTGTCCCTGATGGGTCGGTTTGTGAGAAATGTGGTGGAACCGATCATCACACTGTCAACTGCAAGAACCCTCCAAAGTGCGTGAACTGCGGAAAAGATCATGTATCAAAATCCAACGTCTGTGAAGTGTGGAAAACAGAAAAAGAAATAATGAAAATTAAAGTCACACAAAACATAACATATTTGGAAGCCAAGAAAATTCAGCAAAACAAACCAGAAACCACATTCGCCAAAGTTGTTCAATCACTTACCAGCAAACCTGAAACCAAAGAAACATCAACACAATTCAACGAAAAAGATTTTGAAATTAAACCCCATTCTAAAGTCATTACTTCTACTTTTAAACCCAAAACTACATCGTCGCAACCTACTTCTACACATCAATCAAGATCGGAAATAAAACCCTCAACTTCACAGACCAGTTCACAAGCACATACCAAAAATTCAAGCAGATCTCACTCCCGATCCAAATCAGGGACAGCAGATCAAAAAGAAAAAAACGGCAAAGAAAAACATAAAGGATCAAACCCAAATAGTAAAGGGGCGTCGGCTGATCCAGTCAAATTGGCAAATCAGTACGGCACCCTTGAGGACATGGAATTGGAGGGGGACTCCTCCATGTTGTCTCAAAGTAATAGAAAATATAAGGATTAAATTCCTCATTTTAATCTTCTCTCCATTTAATCATGGATAAGAAATCAATACTACAATGGAATTGTCGAGGACTGAAAGCCAATTTTAACGAACTTTTAATTTTATCTACACTTTTTTCTCCTAATGTCATTTGTCTCCAAGAAACTTTTTTGAAAACTACAGATATTAATTTCAAAGGTTACAGTATGTACAATCATATCACAACGGATAATCAGAAGGCATCAGGAGGTACATCAATCCTGGTAAAATCTGACGTTCCTCATAGGAAAATAGATGTAAACTCTAATTTACAAGCTGTTGCTGTAAACGTCACTTTATCCAAATCCATAACGATTTGTTCTGTCTACCTTCCACCACACTATAATTTTTCTAAACAAGAATTAGAAAATTTAACAAATCAATTACCTAGTCCTTATATATTATTAGGAGATTTTAATAGTCACAGCAAATTATGGGGTTGCTCGGATACAAATGACAAAGGAGAAATCATAGAAAATTTTATTGCTGAAAATGATTTATGTTTATTTAATGATAAACAACCAACATATCTTCATTCTCCCACAAGAAATTATTTTGCTTTAGATCTTTCAATTTGCTCTCCAAATATTTATCTAGACTTTGATTGGTCTGTTGTGGACGATCTCCATGGGAGCGATCATTTTCCGATAGTAATTGAAGAAATTGCATCGACCCATGAGGATCGTCACCCCAGATGGAATTTGAATAAAGCAAATTGGGAAAAGTTTAATCAATTATGTGATGAAAATCTCGACCCTGAACTTTTTAAAACTGCAAGTGATATACAAGATTTTACTGATGAATTGATTGATATTGCTGAAAAATGTATTCCTAAATCCTCGACTTTTTCAAAAAGAAACAAACCTTGGTTTAATGATGAAGTTAAAACTTCAATCAATAAAAGAAAATCTGCATTACGAAAATTCAATAAACAACCAACAAAAGAAAATCTTATCCATGCCAAACATATGCGAGCTAAAGCTCGCAAAACAATAAAATCGGCCAAAAAAGCATCTTGGCAGCAATACGTCTCCAAACTGAATACCAGAACACCTACGAAGAAAATATGGGACATGATTAGAAAAAATAGTGGCAAAAACAAATCGAATAAACATGTCCATATCAAATCGAACGGAAATATATGTTCAACGGCTAAAGACATTTCTAATGCCTTGGGGGAAAATTTTCAGAAAAACTCCTAGCTCAAATTATTCAGAAAGTTTCCAAAATATTAAACAAGAACAAGAGAAAAAGAATTTAAATTTTTCCTCATTAAATCACGAAAAATATAATTTACCTTTCACTACTAAAGAATTATTAGATGCTCTCCATAAATCGCATGATACTGCTGTTGGCCCTGATGACATACACTATCAAATTTTGAAACATTTACCCAACAAGGCATTGGAAACATTATTAAATATTTTGAATGATATTTGGATCACTGGAAAGTTTCCTGAACACTGGAGAAAAGCTACCATTATTCCTATTCCGAAACCTAATAAAGATCATACTGAAGCCACTAATTACAGACCTATTGCTTTGACAAGTTGTTTATGTAAAACAATGGAGAGAATGATTAATGATAGGCTGGTTTGGTTCTTAGAATCGAATCAGCTTATCACTAAATTTCAAGCTGGATTTAGAAAAAACAGCTCTACTAACGATCATTTGATTCGCTTAGAATCATTTATACGTGATGCCTTTATTAAAAAAGAACATGTCGTAGCTGTATTCTTTGACCTAGAAAAGGCCTATGATACGACTTGGAAATATGGCATCATGAAAGATTTACACAACTTGGGCCTTAAAGGCCGATTGCCACTTTTTGTTCAAAATTTCTTGTCCGATCGAACATTTAATGTTCGCATAGGAAATACATTATCGGACACATTTGATCAAGAACAAGGTGTACCACAAGGTAGTATTTTATCACCAACCTTGTTCAGCATAAAAATTAATAATATAGTTAAATGTGTAAAAGACCCAGATTGTTCGCTTTTTGTTGACGATTTTGGAATTTTTTATCGTTCCAAAAATATGGAAACCATTGAATTTAAACTCCAAAGGTGTTTAAATAATATAGAAACTTGGGCAACAGAAAATGGTTTTAAATTTTCTAAAACAAAAACTCAGTGTGTTCATTTCTGCAAAAATTCGAAAGTTGCATTTAGATCCAGTTTTAACAATATACGGCAGTCCAATTCCAGTCGTCACTGAGGCCAAATTTTTTGGGTCTTTTATTCGATAGCAAATTGTCTTTTATTCCTGATATCAAAGCTTTGAAAGCTAAATGTTTAAAAGCTCTTGATATTCTTAAAGTCTTGTCCAGTTCCGACTGGGGTGGAGATCGCACTGTTCTTTTAAATCTTTATAGATCTTTAATTCGTTCCAAATTGGACTATGGTTCCATAGTCTATGGATCTGCTAGGAAATCTTATTTAAAATCTTTGGATACTATACATCATCAAGGTTTACGTCTAGCACTAGGTGCATTTCGCACTTCACCTGTTGAAAGTCTTTATGCTGAATCAAATGAACCTTCACTTTACGTTAGAAGAGAGAAATTGTCTCTTCAGTATGTTACAAAATTAGCCGCAAATACACGTAATTCAGCATATGACTCTGTTTTTAACCCTAACTATGAAAGATTTTATAACAACAAACCATCAGCGATAAAACCTCTTGGCCTAAGAATTAAACCATTACTCGAAGAGGCCAATATCAATATAAACAATATTCAGTCTTTCTCTTTACCATCTAAACAACCATGGACGTTAAACTCCCCAAAGATAATTTTAGACTTAAACAAAAATAAGAAATCCGAAGTAGAATCACATATTTTTAAGAACGAATTTTTAGAAATCAAATCAAATTTTAAACATCATATATCCATTTACACTGACGGTTCGAAACAAGATGAGAAAGTTGCTTGTTCTGTCATTAGTCCAAATTTCACTGACAGCATTAGATTACCTGATAACAGCTCTATTTTTACTGCTGAAGCGAAAGCAATTGATATCGCACTTTATCACATTAGAGATCAATCTGAAAGGCATTTTATCATTTATTCAGATTCTCTTTCTGTATTGAAATCTCTCAAAGATCAACATCACAGAAACCCCTTGATTCAACAAATTTTAAGAAAATATCATTACCTTTCCGTCTCAAAGGAGATCGTATTCTGCTGGCTTCCCAGTCACGTAAATATCCGTGGAAATGAGTTAGCCGATTTAGAGGCCAAATCGGCATTGTCGTTAAATATAACTAATTTTAAAATTCCGCATTCAGATTTTAAATCCAACATAAATAAATATATATAAATAACAAATGTCAATCTATTTGGGAAAAAGAAACCAATAATAAATTAAATAAAATACAACCAAATTTTCATAGCAAATGCTCTTTTTCGAATTATAGTAGGAAAGATCAGACGAAAATCACAAGATGCCGCATTGGCCACACACGGCTCACTCATTCCTTTATATTAAAAAACGAACAAGCACCTTTCTGCATATCTTGCAACGAACCGTTCACAGTTAAACACTTTCTCATTTCATGTATAGAATTTTATCATATACGCACAAAATATTTTAATGTTTCAACAATGAAAGGGCTTTTTAACGATATACCATCTTATAAATTAATCAATTTTCTTAAAGAAATCGGCTTTTTTAACAAACTGTAATAGTAAATATTTTAACTTTTAAATTTTCATAACAATTTTATATTTAATACCTTAATTATTTTTAGACGCTATATGCCCTATTAAGGTTGAGCGTCTTTAAACAAAACATCCATCCATCCATCCATCCAAGGTCACAGCGACCCAGAAGAAAGTAATTTTTAGGCCAAAAATGGCTTGTGTGCACATTACCAAATTGATTAATTTTAATCAAACTTAGTACAATATAGATGATGAACCGTGATAAATTGATATTGCAAGCGTGTTCATGTTGTGTAGAAAGGATTTTGTTCAAGAAAAATTACGAGTTCGTTTTGTAATGATGCCGTTTCATTTTTAGAAATCTGTTTGTACATGTATGTACATGTAAATAACGTGATAATGATAACCAAGAGTATTTGGTTGCCACACGTTATAACGGCCAGTGCGACGTGGATGACGTCAGCAGCCTCACCGAAGACGGTTCTGACGTTGTACCTACCAATACAGAAAGAATTTACGGCAAACAGTGTTGATCCCTTTCAGACACTAACAAATGCTGTTTAGAATAGATAAAATTTTCCTGTTTTTAATTTCTAGCTGGTTTTTTTATGTAATGAATTTGTGAATAGCTATATTTGTGAGCCGTGTCGCGGAGGATATGAAATGCTGTTTGTTGTTTCCTGTAACTGACGGGTGATCAGGTAGTGAAAAGGCGCGGTCTGTCCAATTGCCTCTTACCTGTGCTAATGTAATGAGCACGAATTTAATGAGTGCTATGCCCAGTTGTGGTGAGCACTATTTTATTTTTGTAGTGCTCAGTAAGGAAGCATAAACTTTGAGTGTCTTGTTTCAAACGCTGGGTACTGATAGTTTGATGCACAGTCAAGTTGAGTTCTGCGGCGCGGTTATTTGTCGCATGCACTGATCAGTCTGTGTGCCTGGTCGGCGCTGCTCCCTGGTCAAAAAGAGCAGGTATTGGTACGACGTATCGGTCCAGATGCCCTTCAGAGGCGGGCAGTACCGTTATACAGATCGTCGAGACCATGATATATCGACGAGTTGTCGGTGAACAAGAAGTGAACATAATTAATAGTTGACAGTAAATAAGAAAATCAACATGATTGATAGTTGGCACCGGAAAAGAAGTCTACATAGTTGATAGTGAATCAGAAATCAACATGATTTAAATTCTAGAGTGCACCAGCGCGTCCCCAAGTGGACTCATATCTGACCAGTCGCGTTTTTTTTTTTTTTTTTTTTTGTTCGTTTATTTTGTCATTTGCGTCTATATAATTTTCAAGTCGCCGTCTCGAGCACAAAACGTAGTTTTGCTTTCGAGGCGTGCGCCGTAAAAATGATTATAGAAGCAAATAAATGTGATGTTTAGTGTTCGTATTGTAAATAGTTACTGTAAATAATTCATGTCTTCCATGAAATAACTTTCTTGTGCCTTACCCCACACCTGCGCGTTCACCTGTCAGAGATAACCCTCAGTCGTCTTGTCAACATGGGGGTCTGTGAGACGCCGTAAACCCACATGTAACGCCGTGCTCTGGTCAGAAATAGGAAGCGATATCACACTTTTCCACCGCTGTCATTTATAGCCATGTGCTTCGTTAGCCCTTATCTTGCTGAATATTCATTTAAGCCACACCCATTCTGTCTGTTAACCAATCAAATTACTTGATTTAATTTATTTCTACAAATTCATAAACTGAATGTCAAACAGTGTAGATCCTGATCAGAGAGCTTCTTCGGAAGCCATTTGATCTGGATCTACACTATTTCCAAAGATTGGGGTGGTCGTAAACAGCATTGTAAGAGTTAAAACATATCTGTGCTAGCGCATTTTTAGTTTGCGCACTTGCAGTTCCAGGAGATGATTTCAATATTTTAGAATTGAAAAGTTTCCGTATTTATTTGTGTATGTAAAAGTTTGTCCTAAATGTGGTAGGCTTATGTCTTAATGTCGTAAAATTTTGGTGTACTGACGACGCTATATCGGTTCAACCATGTGTATCCGACTGCAACGTCGTGGCGTAAACTTTACGTTCACGTCTTAGCTGATGTCGAATATCTGTTGATATAACGCACGCTTGCTTCACTCCAAGAAGTCTGTATACGCAGGTTGGCCGTGCAATGAGGGGTGGCTTTATTCTTTGCTGTTTCCAAAGGTCAAATCATAATGATTAGATGAATGCTACACAACCCTCCATTTGCGCGGGCATGGCATCACACATCAGGGAGGATGTGTGCAGTGATTATTTTTTTTTCAGACGGTTATATCGCCTATCGGCTTTATCGCCTACACCTCATGGGCCAGCTTTAGACGGCTATGTGACCCCATTGTTACAAGATGGAATAGGAAACCTTTCTGGTGCTTATGCACATCTAAATTATTTCAGTAGGTATATGGCAAGGCAGTGCGAGTGAGATGTTTTAGGTGAAATACGGTAGGCAAAATAGGCGCTCCACGCACGAATCATGCACATATCGTACGACGTATGCATGAGTATGAGTAGTGTGTGGAGAAATTATTTACCATACAGCTGGCCGCTATAAGGCTGATTTCTTTAAAGTTTGCCTAAAAAGTCGTCATCCGCCAAATTGTGCCATATATATTTTTCATGCCAGTCACAATGTTGTGGGTGTTTGTACTGACGGAATTTATACCCAAGATCTATTGGAAAGTTTCGTCATTTTTCCCTAAGCGCTGGGTGCTGATAATTTGATGCACAGTCGAGTTAAGTTCTGTTGTGCAGTTATTTGTCGCATATACTGACCAGCCTGTGTGTCTGGTCGGCGCATGCGCAATAACGGTATATATATGCATGAACATATTCTGACTTCTCCGGCAGGGGAATCATTATAGAGCGTATACGTTCGTGGACTGTATTTTATTCGATTATCGTAATTTGCAGGCACAACGATGTGTAGTGACATCCTGCTTCCTGCCTAATAGGAGCAGGTTCTGGTACGACGCAACGGTTCCGTTGCCCAGCAAAGGCGGGCAGAATCGGTTAAACAGACCGTCGAGGTTATTAAGACAGGTTGTGAAAAACCAGAATGTCGATGACGTCAATTGAAATGAAGTAAAAGTTACCGTGACTTCAATTGTCGGAGAAGCCAACTGACACTGATACCTAGTCAATTTGCAGTGAAGCCAATTGACAACGATGTGAAGTCAAATTGACAGTGTAGTATAATCGTCCGCGTCGACGGGAGGTTCACCCTAAGTGAACTTATATCTGGCCAGTCGCGTTTTGTTTTATTTTTTATTTTTTATTTATTTATTTATTTTTTGTTGTTGTTGTTGTTCTTTGTTCATTTTGTTATTTGTTCATTTTGTTATTTGCTTCTGTAGACATTCACGTCATCCCGGCCCGAGCACAGAACATAGTTTTGCCTTCGGGGCGGACGTCGTAAATGGGTTATAGAAGCAAATAAATGTAATTTTAGTGTTGGTATTGTTTCATATAGATACTGTAAATAATTTATGTCGTTCATGTAATATCGTACTTGTGCCTTACCCCACAGCTGTCCGTTCACCTGTCAGAGATCACCCTGAGTTGTCTTGTCAGCATGGGGGTTTGCGGGACGCCGCAAACCCACATGTAACACCCACACCCTAATGGGTAGAGGAAATAAATGCAAATTGAGATGTCAAGTTAACGCTGTATTCGCGTGTGGCGTACATCGACAACAGCCTGCATCATGTCCTTGAAGAAATCTACATGTATAATGCCCATCTGAGAAGTACTTCTAAGCGACTAGTGAAAGCTACATGGACCCATATGAGGAAGTGCTGAGCCATTGCGCTCTTCACTTGAATAAAAATCTAAAAGGTATACCGAGATTGGTGTTATTATCTTTTCCTCAGATGCTAATTATTAAAGTCATCGCTGAATGCTTTTTACGTGTCCCTGATCAGCATAGTTTTATCCATTACGAAAACACACCTATACAAATACCCTGTGACAAATGGAGTCAAGCAAGGCTGTTTACTAGCCCTAAAACTGCTCAGCATGATGTTCTCTGCCATGCTCAGAGATGCTTTCCAGGATGGTGACAATGGTATACCTATTATGTGTAGCGTTGATGGGAAGCCTTTTAACATCAGAAGGTTGCAAACCTAATCCAAAGAGCAGAGAGAGGTACTGGATGAGTTCCTCTTTGCTGATGACATGACAAAAGGTGCTCAAACAGAAGAAAAGATGCAAAAAGGTATAGATCAATTATCTGACTCCTGCGATGGCTATAACCTCACACTCAGCATGAAAAAAGACGGAGGTAGTCTATCAGCCAGCACCTGGCAAGCCTTACAAAGAGCCCACCATCACAGTGAAAGGTCAAAGATTGCAAGTGTTAGACAAGTTCACCTACCTTGGGAGCACACTTTCAAGAGTCGTGCACATTGGTGATGAAGTCAATGGCTAGTGCAGCATTTGTCCGGCTACGTGTTAGTGTCTGGGAACGAAGTGAAATCGTGCTTGACACAAAACGAAAAGCCTCCAGAGCTGTGATGCTGCACACACTATTGTATGCATGTAAAACATGGACAGTTTACCTAGGCTGAATCACTTTGATACAAACTGTCTTAGAAAACTGTAAATATTAAGTGTCAAGACAGAAAACAGACACAGAAGTCCTGAACAGGACAGAGATGCAAAATGCACATACTCTTCTGAAACTAGCACAGTCAAGATGGACAGGCAATGTTACCAGAAAGCCCGAAAGAAAATTCTCTATGGAGAACTAGAAATGAGTAAACGCTCCCATGGCGATCAGAAGAGTCCCACAAGGGACTGTTCTTGACCCACTGTTGTTCTCCCTGTACATCAATGATATACTCAGAAATACGACTGTTCGCAGACGACTGTGTTTGATACAGGGAAATCGGAGATTCGGAATGATACAGATAGATTAGGATGTTAGGCACGAAAATGGGGCATGAGATTTCAGACCGTTAAATGCAATATTATGGAGATAACTAGGAAGAGAACTAATACAATTGAGGCAGGGAACGGTCCTCGGGAACGAATATGGATTGGTGTGACAATCACACACAATTTGAAATGGAATACATATATTAGCAACATGTGTATACTAAGGCAAATAGAAAGCATGATTTCCTGAGACAAAATCTTAATAAGTGTCCTCGGGATGTAAAAGAGACAGCATATATTTGTTTTATTTGAAGTTTAACGTCCCCGTCAATACTGTATATGTCATTTTGGAGACATTGCTTCCAATTTTGTGGAACTTTTACCCTACATTGAGATGAAATGACATCTCAAGCCCTGTCGCCCAATGAAACCTATAGGGTTTATAAGCATGGACGTTGCTTCCGATTTTGTGGGACTTTTACCTGACATTGAGATGAAATGACATGTCAAACCCTGTCGCCCAATGAAGCCTACAGGATATATAAGAATGGCCGGTCCGACTCGCACCGCTTTGCCGGATTTCAGCTCTGCCTGGAAGCATCATGCAACCCATCTATTTCTTCAAGCCCTGACAGGCGGGGGCGCGTGACATTTGAGAAGTGTTACTGCTTGTGTGTTCTGAGATGAAAAGAGACCAATTCTAGGCCTAGCTTTGAACTGTCTGTTGCAGTGTGATAGAGCAACAGAGGCTAGAGGAAGGCAGCACTGTTGGTGGTGCCTTAGCTCTGGCTTTGCGCTCTGCGCCTTTCTGCTCAATTTCGCTGATTCTTTTTGTCTTGTATTCACTAGCACCCTTTCTGATATGGCCTCGCCACGTTTCTCTGTTCTGTAAATTTTGTTCCCACGACTTTGCTGGAATGTTGAAGTCCTTGAGGGAGGCTCTGAGTGTGTCCTTGTTGCGCTTCTTCAGATTCAGAATCAGAATTAGAATTGTTACTGGTGACACGTCAATTGACATTCATACACCAGGACCTGTGATATGGGAAGTTAGTCCCTAGCAAAGACCTGTGATATGGGAAGTTAGTCCCTACCAAAGAGGTAAACTTAGCTATAAAATCATCAGCACCTTAAGCTGTGGAAATAATTGAATCGGGAAGGGCATTCCAATCTCTAATGGTTCGGGGGAAGAACGAATCTTAAAAAAGTCAGGAGTCTAAAACGCCAATGAATGGGGATTTCTACAGTGCCTAGCTGGGAGAACGTGGTCATCTGTTGGAATGCTGGCAGCACCCTTCAGACCTTTGTATAAAAGTATGAGCCTACTGTCTTTTCTCCTTTTCTTGAGAGACTCCCATCTTAATTTTCCTAGTATTTTAGTCGTGCACCCAGTTTCAACGCAGTAATTGCTGTTACAAATCTAGCAGCTCTAGTCTGAACTTTTCCAGTTTCTTCATTAAGGACCACTTCACTGGGGTCAAAGTTAAGACTGGCACGATAAATCTGATAATCGATTAATTGATCGATAAATTCCACAAGAATGATTATCAGTACTGATTTGCTTGTTATCGATTATTTGTTAAGTGCAATTGTCTACCGAAAGTTGTGCCTAAAATAGCTGGATCAGTGTCAAACAGTGCAGACCCTGATGAGACGCCGCAAAATGTGGCATCTCATCTGGGTCTACACTGTTTGCTCAGGCCTGCCTGTTCAAATAATACTTATGGTAAAGTACGACATATGCTGAGAGTCAGGCTCAGACAAAGCCAGACAGGTAAAATTATTATCAAATATTCCGCGATTACTTACCGATTATCGATAACAATGTCAGGACTGATAATCGATTATCTTTTCAGCTCCGATTAGCCAGCCCTAGTCACAGTACAACTACCCCATTCCAAGATTGTGCGAACAAGTCCTTTATATGCTGCCTCTTGGTCCCCGCCAATTGGGCTTGAAGAAATAAATGGGCTGCATGATGCTTCCACGCAGAGGGCAAACCAACCGGTAAACCACTTAGACGATCTAAGCCTATCCAGGCAAAGCGGTGCAAGTCAATGCTTATAAACCCTACTGGCATCATTGGGCGAGTCGGACCGTCCATTCTTATAAACCCTATAGGTTTCATTGGGCGACAGGGCTTGACATGTCATTTCAGCTCAATGTCGGGTAAAAGTCCCACAAAATTGGAAGCAACGTCCATGCTTATAAACCCTATAGGTTTCATAGGGCGACAGGGCTTGAGATGTCATTTCATCTCAATGTCGGGTAAAAGTCCCACAAAATTGGAAGCAACGTCTCCAAAATGACCTTTACAGTGTTGACGGGGACGTTAAAGCTCAAATCAAACAAACAAACAAATTCTCAAATGTCATTGTCTGTAATGACAGACGATCTGGTATTACTATTACTAATCATCACCTCGATTTGCTATCCAACATGACTATGCTCCGAAAAAGTTATATTTTGACCACCGGAGGACCCCAAACCCACACACCCATGGCTACGGATGGCGGGCACATAGCGATCACATTAGAC
This sequence comes from Lucinisca nassula, assembly GCA_963580285.1. Lineage (NCBI taxonomy): Eukaryota > Metazoa > Mollusca > Bivalvia > Lucinida > Lucinidae > Lucinisca > Lucinisca nassula. The sequence goes on from CAUZLF010000551.1 coordinate 448,687, forward strand.
CACCTTGAGAATTTTCGGTCAAATGAACCAACCACAGGGGCTTGAATCATGAAAAAATAAAAGAAAATGAATTTTTTTTTTTTTTTTTGGTACTATATTAGAGACCTTGTTTCTAATTTAGTACCAAAAATATATATATATATATTTTTTTTTTCATTTTTTTTTCATGATTCAAGCCCCTATGAATGAACTAACAAAACACCCGTTTAGTCTTCATCCCAACTAAGGTAAAATTCCTATTTTAAGACCACCTATAGGACTGTTCAGAAGTGGTATTAAGACCACTTTTGAACAGTCCCAAAGGTGGTCTCTTTTGAGGTGACACTGAGTGTAGAAAACACAAAGACAGAATAGCTGAAACATCCTCAATAATATTTTAAATGGTCTAAATAGCGGAAAGTTACTGTATATGCAAAATGCTTTCTATCCGGAACGCTTTCTATTCGGAACGGTAATCGGCCCCCGTCCATTGGGGATACAAGAAATATATGGGCTGCATGATGCTTCCACGCAGAGCTGAAACCGACCCGCACACGAGTACTGGTAAACCACTTAGAGGATCCAAGCCTGCCCAGGCAAAGCCGTGCGATTTGGCCCGTCCATGCTTATAAAACCTAGGCGGCAGGGCTTGAGAAGTCATTTCATCTCAATGCTTTGAACAACTGGGCCCAAAAATTCACGGGTGTTTACAATTTTTGAGTCGATTTCCAAAAATTACTAAGCGTAGTGTATAGCCTCATATGGATGATGTCCACGTGACTATCACTGATTTACACAAAACCCCGGAAAAGGGTTATTTGTACCTGCGCCAGTCTTATCATGTGAGGTCAGGGTGTGGGTTAAAGAGGGTTAACTGTAGAATCGATCTAGACTGGACTCGAGTGTTGGATTTGGCAAATACTGTAGACCCAGATCAGACGTCACACACAAGCGACCTCTGATCTTGGTCCACACTGTTTGCTTAACCCATATATGCCAGAGGCCATTTTGGGGGACATTGGCAAACATTGCAGACCCAGATCAGACGCCGTAACACGCGGCGTATGATTTGGGTCTACACTGTGAGTGTTTGCTGACATTTTTGCAAAACTTACAGCTAACAAGACAAACCTTGTACCTTAAAATTGGAAGTGGAAACTTATTAGGTGAGAGATTCTGTTGACAAATAACCCATTTGGTACCAGAAACTCCAACACGGGTACCATGGCAAACAGAGCAGGCCCAGATCAGACGCCGCAGAACGCGGCGTCTGATCAGGGCCTACACTGTTTGCTAAAAGTTCAGTCATTTTCCAAATAAATTGTGATGAAAACACAAAAAGTCACCCCTAAATTTTGAAACGGACTCCTGTCATATATAAGGAGGAAGATTCCGTTTGGTCCAAAAGGAGTTGGTAATGTGTTAAACAAAACAGTCTGGGACCCCGTTCATGACTATTCTCGCAACATACACTCAGAGACAATCAGTGCTGTCAGCGCTTTGATATGTATGAGTATTTATTGCCACTTTGTTGAAATCTATGAAGGATGACATAAAGTGTCTTATTTTGCCTTGTCTTATCTGGTCCGGTTGGATCCGGTTCCGTCCTGTCCTGTCCTGTTTTGTTTGTTTGATTTGAAGTTTAACGTCCCCGTCAACACTTTAAAGGTCATTTTGGAGACGTTGCTTCCAGTTTTCGGGACTATTACCCGACATTGAGATGAAATGACCTCTCAAGCCCTGTCGCCCAATGAAATCAATAGGATTTATAAGCATGGACGGTCCAACTCGCACCGCTTTGCCTGGGCAGGCTTAGGTCCTCTAAGCGGTTTACCAGTACTCGTGTGCGGGTCGGTTTCAGCTCTGCTTGGAATCATCATGCAGCCCATCTATTTCTTCAAGCCCCGATGGGCGGGGCTGCGTCCTGTTCTGTGTCTTGTCTTGTCTTGGGTCTCCGGACGTTAGTCCCCCAGGACGTTTGCCCCCAAATGACATAATCTAAAAATGGACATTTGCCCCCCAGTTGAAAATGCGACCCGGACATTTGCCCCCCCCCCCCCCAGAGCTTATTTTTGGTATGGACATCTGCCCCCCAGGGCTTATTTTACAGGTGGACATTTGCCCCCCACTGCTTATTTCAGAAAGGGACATTTGCCCCCCCAACCCGCTGCCTGATACATCTACCATTCCATATGTTTGTATTATCTCGAAATAAAATAAATAAAAATAAGTCTTGCATTACCATTAACTTGCAAGGATATTCATTACACAGACTTGTATATAGCTACATAATTTACATGATTTGTTTATGGTTTTACAGCCCATTCAAGATCATTTCAATTACTTCAATAATTAACCATCAGTGTATCCAGTGTAAAAACCACTTGAGTATAGGCGTCTGACATTGGACCCTCAGTGAGGCACAAACTCAATATATGGTTCTGTAGCTGACTTGCTTATACCTTATCCTGCTAAATAAATTAAGCATCTCCAATTGTTGACTATTAACCATCACATTCTTGATATACTGCATGACAAACAGTATAGATCCCAATCCGATGGCATCTGATCTGGATCTATACTGTTTTCTAAGGTAGGGGTTGTCCTTAACAGCAGGTTATTATTGGATTAATATTTATAGATGGAGTAATTTGTTGCCTAACTTTTTGTTTTGATCTGGATCTATTGTGCTTGTAAAGGTAGGGGTTGCCGTTTACAGCAGATAATTATTTATACAGATGGAGTAATTTATTGCTTAACATTTTGTATTTCTGATGATAATAAACCAATAAATACATTTTTTCCTCCTTTGTGTTAGCCCTGGTCTATCTGGGGGGCAAATGTCCCTTTCTGAAATAAGCAGTAGGGGCAAATGTCCACCTGCAAAATAAGTACTGGGGGGCAGATGTCCATGCCAAAAATAAGCTCGTGGGGGGGGGGGGGGGGGAATGTCCAGGTCACATTTTCAACTGGGGGGCAAATGTCCATTTTTATATTAATTCATTGGGGGCAAATGTCCTGGGGGGGGGGGGAGGGGCAAATGTCCTGGAATCCTTGTCTTGCCTTGTCTTGTCTTGTTTATCAGACAGCGCATACGTGCATTTTGGTCATAATCTTCGCTGTTCGCTGTGCGAGGGCATTTCAAAAGCTTCTCGGCCTTACCTATTGCTAATTTATTTATTTAAAAATTTATCGACCTAACTGCGCATGTGTGCATTTTGATCATAGTCATCACTGTGCGTTATGCGAGTGCATTTCAAAGACTTCTAGGCATTACATCACGCTAGAGAACCACTGTACACGAAATTTTCAGTAGTCGCGTGTTGGCCCGATTTCTGGAAAGCTTTGGTGTACCGGGGTCATAAAGTAGATAAGTTCTTTACAAGTATTTAATGTCGTGATGATATTTTTATTTGGAAATATGACTTAAATAATTTTGTTCATTCTAGCTAAATCGGTGCTTTCAGAATAAAGAGATGGCTGAGTTTTCAGGCAATTTTAGCGTTACAGGCGAAATGTACATGTCCGAAATGTGTTTATACGTAAATTGTGCCGTGTTGAAGTAATAAAAGAAATATACAAGTAAAAAATTGCTCCATGTTGGAGCAAAGGAGGAAGCGCTGCGGAAAACAACTTTTGTTACCTTTAATTTCACTAGGCATCAGGGGACAGTTAATCGCAGCACTTTTTTGTCCGCGCCACACCAAGTTTTTGAATCGTTATCGACAACTCCTGGAGAAAGCGATAACTTCTGTTTTGGTTTCAAAGTGCTCCACACATACATGAAATCAAAACAGAATACCAAAGAAACAATTCTGTGTTTGCATAGGCTGACAGCAGCATCATTTCACTTACCCCACCCACTATGTTTTACAAACAAAGAAGCATGACTCCACCTCACTTTGACAGCTCCTGTGAATTTACTCCCAAAACACCAGTACTTGGCACCTGTTGAAATGTCATGTACACTCAGTCACGTGCAAAGAAATAGACAGAAAAGTATACCACAACCAGTAAACTTTTTCAGGAATCCTCTTTGAAAAACAACCACTTTTTAGTGCCAAAGCTACCTTCGTGAATTCAGATATGCCGCTGAACCTTGAACTTACACAGCATCAAGACAGCTGCTGTGTTAGTTTCGTATTCCATTTCATAAAAGTACAGATACTCAGCAAATAAGCCTACATTGGCAAAAAATATCCACATATTACAATTTCTATGAGCAACCATGCCATTATTGACCCTCCTACTATAATATTTTGAAAAACGTCCACCCTCAAATGGCGAAACTGTCCCCTGATGCCTTATTTTGCAAGTCTTTAAAGGGTTGGACCTAATACACGAGACGAATTAGCCTTTTTCTTACTAATTCATTATAGGGCCATTTTCTCCATTGAGTGAAGAGCAAACCCATCAACAGAGAAGGTGGAACAAGAGTATGAAACATCGCGAGCAGGTCATAAAGGAATTTTGAATGACTTCATAATTATCTCTGTGAGATTTATCTATCACCAACCTGATTGCTCGTTATTATCCCCTCGCAACAAACTCCCGTCATAGTTTTCCTAGTATCCCAGTCATACTCCCAGTTTCAACGCACGCTTGTAACAAATGTAGCAGCTCTATTCTGAACTATTTCAATTTCTTCATCGAGGATCACTCCCTTGAGGTTCAAGATACAACTACCCTATTCCAAGATGGGGCGATCAAGTCCTTTATATGCTGCCCCCCTTTACATCCTGAGGTTTCTGATGAAGATTTCGCCTCAGTAAACCAAGTTTTTTATTTGCCTTCGTATACATGTCGCTTATGTGTGTATTCAATCTCAAAACGTGTGTGATTGTTTCACCAAGGATTGTAATGGAATCCGCATTCTCGAGGCGAGGAACTTTCCCTCTTAGGTGTAAGACGCCTCAATTTTATTTGCTCTCTTCCTAGTTATCCGCATAAGATTGCATTAACGGACTAAAATATCATTTCCCGTTTTCGTGTCGAACATCCACAATAATATTCTGAAGCCGTATCTCCAATTTCCCTTGGCCCCCGCCCATCGGGGCTTGAAGAAATAGATGGGCTGCATGATGCGTCCACGCAGAGCTGAAACCGACCCGCACACGAGTACTAGTAAACCGCTTAGAGGATCTAAGATTGCCCAGGCAAAGCGGTGCGAGTGTCGGACCGTCCATGCTCCTCAGCCTCAGCTAAAACCTATTGGTTTCATTGGGCGGCAGGGCTTGAGAGGTCATTTCATCTCACTGTCGGGTAAAAGTCCCACAAAATTGGAATCAACGTCTCCAAAATGACCTTTAGAGTGTTGACGGGGACGTTAAACCTCAAATCAAACAATCAAACAAACAGGTCTCTAATTTCCCGGTAGCAAACACGGTCGTCTGCGAACAGTCATATTTCTGAGTCAGTATCTATGGAAATATCTTTAATTGACAGGGAGACAAACAGTGGACCAAGAACAGTCCCTTTTAGGACACCCCGACAAAACGGGAGCCCGCTCCGAAGATTCATCCGTTAACAACAATTCGCTATTTTCTGTAGCAAAGAAGAGAATCTATCCATTTGAGACTCTTCCCCACAATACCGTAATCAGGTAATTTGAATTTCAGTAGGGTGTGGGTCAAAAGCCTTCTCGAAGCCCTGAATGAATGTGTCAACCTGTCCCTCTTTGTCCAAGGTTTTTACCCACTCAATAACCACCGTGCTCAACTGAGTTTCACAACTATGTTTTTTTTCTAAATGCATGTTGTCTATCTAACAAAAGTTTGTTATCCATGTAGGCCATTATATTTGAGAAGACTATATGTTCAAGCAATTTACATGGAACCAGGGACACAAGGCGATAATAACGAGAAAGAACCCTGCCTCCTCTTTTAAAGAGTGGGCAAATGGATATAGGTTTATTATGCTTAAACTACTCATTCGTGGCGCCCTTAGCGGTCAAGAGACGATTACGGAAAGTAACTCTTAATATCGGTAGAGAGCCATTATTGTACACAACTGAGGGCCATGTATATGTGCAGATGTTACCAAGGGCACATAATGTAAACAGTTTCCCTTGAGGTTCAAGATACAACTACCCTATTCCAAGATGGGGCGATCAAGTCCTTTATATGCTGCCCCCCTTTACATCCTGAGGTTTCTGATGAAGATTTCGCCTCAGTAAACCAAGTTTTTTATTTGCCTTCGTATACATGTCGCTTATGTGTGTATTCAATCTCAAAACGTGTGTGATTGTTACACCAAGGATTGTAATGGAATCCGCATTCTCGAGGCGAGGAACTTTCCCTCTTAGGTGTAAGACGCCTCAATTTTATTTGCTCTCTTCCTAGTTATCCGCATAAGATTGCATTAACGGACTAAAATATCATTTCCCGTTTTCGTGTCGAACATCCACAATAATATTCTGAAGCCGTATCTCCAATTTCCCTTGGCCCCCGCCCATCGGGGCTTGAAGAAATAGATGGGCTGCATGATGCGTCCACGCAGAGCTGAAACCGACCCGCACACGAGTACTAGTAAACCGCTTAGAGGATCTAAGATTGCCCAGGCAAAGCGGTGCGAGTGTCGGACCGTCCATGCTCCTCAGCCTCAGCTAAAACCTATTGGTTTCATTGGGCGGCAGGGCTTGAGAGGTCATTTCATCTCACTGTCGGGTAAAAGTCCCACAAAATTGGAATCAACGTCTCCAAAATGACCTTTAGAGTGTTGACGGGGACGTTAAACCTCAAATCAAACAATCAAACAAACAGGTCTCTAATTTCCCGGTAGCAAACACGGTCGTCTGCGAACAGTCATATTTCTGAGTCAGTATCTATGGAAATATCTTTAATTGACAGGGAGACAAACAGTGGACCAAGAACAGTCCCTTTTAGGACACCCCGACAAAACGGGAGCCCGCTCCGAAGATTCATCCGTTAACAACAATTCGCTATTTTCTGTAGCAAAGAAGAGAATCTATCCATTTGAGACTCTTCTCCACAATACCGTAATCAGGTAATTTGAATTTCAGTAGGGTGTGGGTCAAAAGCCTTCTCGAAGCCCTGAATGAATGTGTCAACCTGTCCCTCTTTGTCCAAGGTTTTTACCCACTCAATAACCACCGTGCTCAACTGAGTTTCACAACTATGTTTTTTTTCTAAATGCATGTTGTCTATCTAACAAAAGTTTGTTATCCATGTAGGCCATTATATTTGAGAAGACTATATGTTCAAGCAATTTACATGGAACCAGGGACACAAGGCGATAATAACGAGAAAGAACCCTGCCTCCTCTTTTAAAGAGTGGGCAAATGGATATAGGTTTATTATGCTTAAACTACTCATTCGTGGCGCCCTTAGCGGTCAAGAGACGATTACGGAAAGTAACTCTTAATATCGGTAGAGAGCCATTATTGTACACAACTGAGGGCCATGTATATGTGCAGATGTTACCAAGGGCACATAATGTAAACAGTTTTTTTTTCGACAATTGCAGGGGCTGAGGAGAAGAAGAAAAGAAGCAAAGTAAGATGTCACAATTTTATTTCGCGTCTTTTTTTCTTGGAAGTCTTTGTAAAGTAATCGAAGGCACAGGCGCTTGGCCGTGCATTAATGTCCTGCATTATTTTGTTGAAATTCTGCATGCCTTAGGTTGAACTTCTTACAAAATATACTTTCCTGTGACAAAAATGTGCCTGTGCCAATTGTCATTTAATGTGTACCGAATAAATGGTGCTGGTTTGTTGTGAACCTTGACTAGCTTTCTATAGCAGTATGGAAAAAAAATCTGGATTTTTTACTCATATTTTGACATTTTACACATTCTACAAGTTTTTCGGACAAATCAACGGGCCAAGCGCCTGTGCTTGAAGGTGATATAGTCAGGCCATGTACATTTGTTTTAAATCATAAATGCCGGGATTTTACTTGTGGAAATACCGGGATTTTAAATGTGGAAGGTTATGCTTGTCTCTTCCTCCAAAAGGTCAATTTTACAGAAAACCCTGACCTCTTCTGGGATGAAGAATAATTTGTGGAACGGTTTTTGATAGGATACCACGAAACGTCACAAGACAGAACGAGCACTTGCAATTGTCGCATACCTTTTGTGACGCGTGTATGAGAATATCAATACGTATAATATAACCAGCTATGTCGGAAATCACAAGTAAAATCCACCCCTCCCAGACCCACAAAAAACACTTTTTGGGAGACTGTTTGCCAATCGACCAAAAGTTACTAAACACAGAGCTTTCATCGTTGGCGCTCACCTGACTGCCACTCATTACGAAAGCACGCCTATTCGAATACAGTAAAATTCCTATATTAAGACCACCTTTGGGGCTGTTCCAAAGTGGTCTTTAAGAAACCTTCAGAACAGTCGCAAAGGTGGTATATGACCAGAGGACACTTTAGGCAATAAATACAAAGAACGATTAAGTGCACTCTTCAAAATAAGCTTTTTAAAGCAGAATTAGTCTTAATTTTAGGTGGTCTTAATAGAGGAATTTCTCTCTATATTGAAAATTTTACCATAAAAAACTGAGAATTTTCAGATAGAAGAAAATCTAATATTTATCATATTTCTGTTCAAAACATAGAATTGTGGGTACTCGTTAGAACCGCCTCTAGTAGGCGGTTCTAACGGGCATCTACAATCTATTTTTTAATCAGAAAATGCTTCCATGGGTAAAGCAGATATGATACGGACACAAAATTCCGAGTTTCAAAACTCGTGACCTTCACCTGTGACCTTGACCTTGAGTTGGCATGGTGTATTTATGGGTTCTGCACATCAGCTCACTGAGGGGTTATTTGACGAAGGTTTAATGAAAATCCTTCCAGGGGTAAAGGAGATATGGAACAGACATAAATTTCAAAGTTTCAAACTCGTGACCTCTAACTGTGACCTTGACCTTGAGGCGGCATGGTTGATTTATGTGTTATGCACATCAGCTTACTTAGGGGGACATTTGGCCACCGTTTAATGAGAATCCTTTGTAGGGTAAAGGAGTTATGGGCCGGACACAAAATCTAAAGGTTCAAACTCGTGACCTTCAACTGTGAAAATGACCTTGAGTCGGCATGGTTCGTTTATTGGTTCTGCACATCAGCTCACTGATACGAATATTTGATCAAAGTTTAATGAAAATCTATCAAAGGGTTCAGGAGATATGGAGCGGACAAGAAAATGTTACGGACAGACAGACGGACGTCCGTATGGACGTTCTAATGAAATCACACTGGTAAAGGCAAGGAACACACCCACAGGATAAGGAAATTTTTCCGCTCAGGATAAGCAAGAAAATGGCGGAATCGGCATCACATGTGCAGGTTTGTTGTTATCCTAGATCTCGTGTTAATATTGTTACTAATCAATACGGCTGCTCACATTAGCTTCACGGAAGACACATGTTATTCACAAATTTATCTTCGATGGTCCGAATTCGACAGTTACAGCCAGTCAAACGGAGAACTCGACACAGTGGAGCTACTCAACCACGAAGTCTCATTATTTTACATAAAACGCTCTTCTGGGAAGAGGGCATGCACGTTTTTTTGGTTGTAGACATACACATGATAAATCGGTCTGTTGCAAATACGATTTAAGAAGGCCCACGGTGAGAAATCCTTGTTCCGTTTTCAATACAACGCCCACGGGCTAGGAAATGGGTACAACGCATATGATAAGACACAAAATTTTCCGGGGAAAATAGTAGTTTTATGGTCGTAGCTCTAATTAATTTCCATCTCAGATTAGGTTTTCCGATATTAATAATTAGTCCTACATAGTTTAAAGCACAAATTGTGACCATTAAGAAACGTTCAAAGTTTGTGTGCCTTGTCTTGGCATGCGCATTGCTCTGGTTCTAGCACTATAATCATCCCCTATGTGGGACTAGATGAATTGGGTTCATCGCGATCATGAATTAGAGAAATGATATCTATATCGATGCAGTATTTCTCGTAGAAAATTGTATGTTTGTTCTTTTGGCTGAAAATAAGGTAGAAAACCTCGCCAAATGCGTGAGACATACCTAATGCATGGTCATTAAAGGACCTGAAATGATTTGGCTCCTTTTTGGCCCCACTCAAACCCTCTTCAGTATGCATCGTTTCACTTGCTAACAGGCTTAGTTAGTGGAAACATACAGAAACAAATTGTTTTGTCTTCATGTATATTCAGAATAACCTGACTTTTGATGTGTCTGTATTGAGTTAATAAATTATGATGAAAATAGTAAATGAAGTGTGATAAAAGTATATCCCTTCGAAACAAAAAGACAATAGAAAGTGCCTTTGGAAGCACCTGATTATATAGGTTTCAATTGGCGCATTAATATATCAGGTAGCACTGCTTACCAGTTGTACACTAAGTGAGTCGTTACTATTTACCCCACCCACTTGCATTATCATGGAGATATACGACAAATGAAACATCACGGGATCAAAATGAAACATGTACCAACTTATTCATTGGGTTCTAACTAAGAAAATTAGTAATAACAACAACGGAGTTATGGCAATTTTTATGTATAAATTTCTGAGAATGACCTTTTATTTTCCAACACATGTTAACAAATAAAAACTTTATCTGTATACAAAATATTAAATATGCACAAGCAAGGCTAGGCTGGTATATTTTGAAAGCCACAAAGATGGAAAAATTTTCAATTTTGGTCAAAATCAGCTGGGGGTAGGAGTAAAGTCCTGGTAAAAAAACATACCTTATTTGTGAATGACCAAACATTTTTATTGATTTGCTTTTCCGTGAAGTTGTATCTTTTCATTAAACTTAATTTGGCTATCACCATAAAACATTTATGAAACAAATATTCAGTGTGTGTGTAGGGGGGGGGGGTCATCAAACCTTTTCTACGGCCATTCTCTACCTTCCGCTGATTCAAGAAGGGCAGTTGTCAATTTCTGGCGAAAGAATGTGCACTGTACTGGCTAACCGCTTACGTATACGCTTAGTCAGGAAAAAATTGGATAGGTAAACCGACCGATTTAAAAATGAGCAGGCCAGTTTACCTATACGAAAGCGGTTAACCAGAATGGTGCATATTCTTGATCAATCTCCACGAAAGAATGTTGCCGACCACGGTAGGTATCGAACCCACGTCCAGTCAGACGCGCACCCGACTCAGCTACCGAGGGCGGCCTAAAGAGATAGGGGAGATAAAAAAATAAAATAAAACAGAAAATACTCAGATATCTTCAATTCATTTAATATACAGTCAAACTAAATTGTGTATATTTCTTTCAAACTTGTGTGTGCAGAGTGATCGTGATCCACACTGCTTGCAAACATTATTCAAAACATTGTTGCGGGTACAGAGTAAACTGTCTTCCAACAAGTTTAGTACAAAATCATTACATTTAGCTTTTTTGTATAGTTATCAATTATTATGTCTTTGGTACTAACGATTTTGGCCAGTCATAATATCACAGGTTTATCACCGTTTCCTCACCGTTGTCTCACCTCTGTGGTTCTTTGATTTCTGTGTTCACGGAGATGTTGCACTGATGAGTTAGGAGGCCTTCATGCGGACTGAACAAATTTTTTGTCTAAATCGCGACGGAAGTAAGGGCGAGGATTGTGGCCACGTAAAATCGATTTAAGCCCCCCAGTGGAAATCTTCCACTGACCGTTCCAAGGCGGCTCTTCTGTGGCGATTTATTTATGTTGTTGTTTGTTACTTACTGTGTGTATCACTTGTGTCTTTTAATTTTGGATGGCCATATGGCCATTTTGTGGGAAAGTAACTGTCCATATGGCCTTCCTTTGTTTAGGTTTCCATTATGGTCTGGTCGCTTAATGTTTGTATTTCTTTCCCTTTGGTGTCTTTTATGGATAGAGTAAGTTATTTGTATCAATTCCTGATCTTTGTTTTACTTCTACTTAAAGATATAGTTTAAAAACAAAATAAAATTTCTAATTGATTTTGATTAAAATCTTTAAAATGTTCCTTCCACAAGCATTACTGAAAACAAACCCAAAACAATAACTTGTCAATTTGAACTGGACATCATATTAACCTGGCCAAATTGTCCTACCCAATATTTTTGCTGGTCAAATTGTCCTATATTCATAGGGGGTGGGTGGGGGTTATTACATTGCTAGAACCAGAACATTGCACATGCCAAGACAAGGCACACACACTTTGAACGTTTCCTAAAGGTCACAACTGGTGCTTTAAACTATGTAGGACTAATTATTGATATCGGAAAACCTAATCTGAGATGGAAATATACTATTGCTACGACCATACAACTACGATTTTCCCCGGAAAATTGTGTGTCTTAACATATGCGTTGTACCCATTTCCATGCCCGTGGGCGCTGTATTTAGAATGAAACTAGGATTTCTCACTGTGGGCCTTCCAATTTCCAATTTTACTTAAATCTTTTTGCAACAGTCCGATTTATCATGTGTATGTCCACAACCAACAAAAACGTGCATGCCCTCTTCTCAGAAGAGCGTTTCAAGTAAAATAATGAGATTTCGTCGTTGAGTAGCTCCACTGTGTCCGGTTCTCCGTTTGACTGGCTGAAACTGTCGAATTCGGACCATCGAAGATAAATTTGTGAATAACATGTGTCTTCCGTGAAGCTAATGTGAGCGTATTGATTTGTAACCATATTAACATGAGTTCTAGAATAACAACAAACCTGCACATGTGATGCCGATTCCGCCATTTTCTTGCTTATCCTGAGCGGAAAAAATTCCTTATCCTGTGGGTTTGTTCCTTACCCTGCGCGCTTGCCTTTACCAGTGTGGAAATGGGTCTTATGTGACTTTTTGATGGTCTAATTGGGGTATTATGTGACATTTTTATGTGACCAGTCACTTAACAGATTTTTATCTAACAAAATGGGTCTCATGTGACTGAAATTTTAACGGGATAAATTGCATGTGACTGGAATCACCTAAACCAGAGAAGTAGAGTCACATAAGCATGATTTCGTTAGCCCGGACAGACGGACGGACAGACGAAGACCATTCCTTTAATCCCCGCACCGCTTCGCGGAGACATGTTTATATAGAAATTTTCATTGAAAAGAAATCGTTCAATTTTTTGTTTGCATTGGAGTTTGACGGCAAAGTCAATACTATAAAGGTCATTTTAGCCGGTCAATTTACCTATCTACAATTTACCTTGGCAGGCATATCCAGAAGCGGCTAACCAGTACAGTGCACATTCTTTCGCCAGAAACTGAAAACTGCCCTTCTTGAATCAGCGGAATGATCAATCTCCACGACAGAAAGTTGCCGATCCCGGTAGGTATCGAATCCGCGACCTCCAGTCAGACGCGCATCCGACTGAGCTACCAAGGCTGGCCAAATCGTTCAAATATCAGGCAAGTGTTATTAACTGTGAATACTTCTTAATTTCCTACATCATGGAAGTTAAAAATTGGAGGATAGCGTGTTAAAATATCAGCTAATTTCGTCTTAGTCAAACATATCGGTCAAAATTTCAAATACTGCGGAGTATTCTGCAGCGAGTTTACTTTAAAGGCAAATGCGGTATATAAGTCTGACGTCTTATGGGTACAGTTCTCTTTTGACCAAACTCGACAACTGCGTACAGTAACGTCCCGATCACTAGGCCAGTGCACGCAACATTTATTACACTGTGTACAGTACGAAAATCTCAAATAACTTGCAAATTGTTCAACCTGATAGTTTCAAAATTGTCCATATTGTAAGTACCGATTTGTTCAATTCTTCTTAATTGACAAGAGGACCCTCTGGCCCTGGTTCGCTCACCTGATCCAAAGCATAACAAGTGGGCCCCGGGCAGGGTCAATTTTGGCCCCAGGGCTAAAACTTGAACAATCTTGGTAGAGGTCCACAAGATGAAGCTTCATATCGAATATGAAAGACCTGGGCTTTCTGGTTTCAGAGAAAAAGATTTTAAAGATTTACCCTGCATATAGAAGTCTATGTAAAACAATATTTTTCCTATATAAGTCTATGTTAAACCAAAGGGCCCCGGAGCGGGGGCATTTTTGGCCCCAGTGCTATAATTTGAACAATCTTGGTAGAGGTCTACTAGCTGAAGCTTCATAACAAATATCAAAGACCTAAGCCTTGTGTTTCAGAGAAGATGATTTTTAAAGATTTTCCCTATATAAGTCTATGTAAAACCAACGGGCCACATGGCGGGGGCATTTTTGGTCTCAGGGCTATAATTTGAACAGTCTTTATAGAGGTCCACTAGCTGAAGCGTCATAACAAATATCGAAGACCTAAGCCTTGTGGTTTCAGAGAAGAAGATTTTTCAAGATTTTCCCAATATAAGTCTATGTAAAACCAAAGGGCCCCGGAGCAGGGGCATTTTTGGCCCCAGGGCTATAATTTGAACAATCTTGGTAGAGGTCCACAAGATGAAGCTTCATACCAAATATCAAAGACCTGGGCCTTGCAGTTTCAGAGAAGAAGATTTTTAAAGATTTTCCCTATATAAGCCTATGTAAAACAAAAGGGCCCTGGTGCGGGGGCATTTTTTGGCCCCAGCACTATAATTTGAACAATCTTGGTAGGGGTCTACTAGATGAAGCTTCATACCAAATATCAAAGACCTGGGCCTTGAGGTTTCAGAGAAGAAGATTTTTCAAGATTTTCCCTATATAAGCCCATGTAAAACCAAAGGGCCCTGATGCGGGGGCATTTTTGGCCCCAGGGCTATAATTTGAACAATCTTGGTAGAGGTCCACAAGATGAAGCTTCATACCAAATATCGAAGATCTGGGCCTTGCAGTTTCAGAGAAGAAGATTTTTAAAGATTTTCCCTATATAAGCCTATGTAAAACAAAAGGGCCCTGGTGCGGGGGCATTTTTGGCCCCAGCACTATAATTTGAACAATCTTGGTAGGGGTCCACTTGATGAAGCTTCATACCAAATATCAAAGACCTGGGCCTAGCGGTTTCAGAGAAGAAGATTTTTCAAGATTTCCCCTATATAAGCCCATGTAAAACCAAAGGGCCCCCATGGGGGTGGGGGGGGGGGGGGCATTTTTAGCTTCAGCACTATAATTTGAACAATCTTGGTAGGGGTCCACTAGATAAAGCTTCATACCTAATATCAAAGACCTAGGCCTTGCGGTTTCAGAGAAGAAGATTTTTAAATATTTTCCCTATATAAGCCCATGTAAATTTTTTGTTTGATTTGAGGTTTAACGTCCCCGTCAACACTGTAAAGGTCATTTTGGAGACGTTGCTTCCAATTTTGTGGGACTTTTACCCGACATTGAGATGAAATGACATCTCAAGCCCTGTCGCCCAATGAAACCAATAGGGTTTATTAGCATGGACGGTCCACCTCGCACCGCGGTTCCTGGACAGGCTTAGATCCTCTAAGCGGTTTACCAGTACTAGTGTGCGGGCCGGATTCAGCTCTGCGTGGAAGCATCATGCAGCCCATATATTTCTTCAAGCCCCTATGGGCGGGGGCTTAAGCCCATGTAAAACCAAAGGGCCCCCGTGCGGGGGCATTTTTGGCGCTAGCGCTATAATTTGAACAATCTTGGTAGGGGTCCACTAGATGAAGCTTCATCCCAAATATCAAAGACCTTGGCCTTGCGGTTTCAGAGAAGAAGATTTTTCAAGATTTTCCCTATATAAGCCCATGTAAAACTAAAAGGCCCCCGTGCGGGGGCATTTTTAGCTTCAGCACTATAATTTGAACAATCTTGGTAGGGATCCACTAGATAAAGCTTCATACCTAATATCAAAGACCTGGGCCTTGCGGTTTCAGAGAAGAAGATTTTTAAATATTTTCCCTATATAAGCCCATGTAAAACAAAAGGGCCCTGGTGCGGGGGCATTTTTGGCCCCAGCACTATAATCTGAACAATCTTGGTAGGGGTCCACTTGATGAAGCTTCATACCAAATATCAAAGACCTGGGCCTAGCGGTTTCAGAGAAGAAGATTTTTCAAGATTTCCCCTATATAAGCCCATGTAAAACCAAAGGGCCCCCATGGGGGGGGAGGGGGGGGCATTTTTAGCTTCAGCACTATAATTTGAACAATCTTGGTAGGGGTCCACTAGATAAAGCTTCATACCTAATATCAAAGACCTAGGCCTTGCGGTTTCAGAGAAGAAGATTTTTAAATATTTTCCCTATATAAGCCCATGTAAAACCAAAGGGCCCCCGTGCGGGGGCATTTTTGGCGCTAGCGCTATAATGTGAACAATCTTGGTAGGGGTCCACTAGATGAAGCTTCATCCCAAATATCAAAGACCTGGGCCTTGCGGTTTCAGAGAAGAAGATTTTTCAAGATTTTCCCTATATAAGCCCATGTAAAACTAAAAGGCCCCCGTGCGGGGGCATTTTTAGCTTCAGCACTATAATTTGAACAATCTTGGTAGGGGTCCACTAGATAAAGCTTCATACCTAATATCAAAGACCTGGGCCTTGCGGTTTCAGAGAAGAAGATTTTTAAAGATTTTCTCTATATAAGCCCATGTAAAACCAAAGGGCCCCTGTGCGGGGGCATTTTTGGTCCCAGCACTATAATTTGAACAATCTTGGTAGGGGTCCACTAGATGAAGCTTCATACCAAATATCAAAGACCTGGACCTTGCGGTTTCAGAGAAGAAGATTTTTCAAGATTTTCCCTATATAAGCCCATGTAAAACCAAAGGGCCCCCGTGCGGGAGCATTTTTAGCTCCAGCACTATAATTTGAACAATCTTGGTAGGGATCCACTAGATGAAGCTTCATACCAAATATCAAAGATCTGGGCCTTGCAGTTTCAGAGAAGAAGATTTTTAAAGATTTTCCCTATATAAGCCCATGTAAAACCAAAGGGCCCCCGTGCGGGGGCATTTTTGGCCCCAGCACTATAATTTGAACAATCTTGGTAGGGGTCCACTAGATGAAGCTTCATACCAAATATCAAAGACCTGGGCCTTGCGGTATCAGAAAAGAAGATTTTTTAAGTTTTCGATGAAAAAAATTTATTTTTGGCTACTGTGACCTATATGTGCAACGGACCGGAACCATTTGAATAACTTTCAAAGGGGACCACCTAAGGCTCATTCCTGTGAAGTTTGGTCAAAATCCGATCAGTGGTTTAGGAGGAGATGTCGTTTGAAGAAAAGTTTACGGACGGACGCACGCACGCACGCACGGACGCACGACGGACGACGGACAAAAAGTGATCCCAAAAGCTCACCTTGTCACTACGTGACAGGTGAGCTAAAAATATGTTCCAGATTATTTCCAAAAAGGAACACGTGTGATTTTTAGCCCTTTTTCCATGAAATAAAATCACATGCTGGCATAAATCGGACGCTGCATGAGCTATCATTTGGGTTACACGTCTGTCAATAGGCAAATATAAAATTTGATATGTAAGTGACAGTAATATGCGAAAGCCCCTTCCAAAAATAAATTATTTGGAAGTACATACCTATTTTTCTATCCAGATGAACAGCAAAATGTAAAAAAATCCCCACTCTATGACTGGGCCAGCACGCAACTACTGAAAATTTCGTGTACAGTGGTTCTCTAGCGTGTTACATATTGCTTATTTATTTTGCTGTTTGGCACAAAGTCATACATTTATCCACCGAATTTGGTATATTTGCTGTATGACACAATTTTAATGCCATCATATTTGTACCCCACTAAACCCCGCTTAATATAGTTAAATCTAAGTTTTGCGGGAATATACATTATTTTTCTTATTTCTGCTGCAAGACATAGGATTTTGGCACTATGTTTGGTGTGTTATTAAGAAAATTATGACAAAATTTCATCAGAAAAAACATGTTCTTTTTGCAGACGTGAAAGAATGCACTATTTTTCGTAATGGCATGAAGTTGCGTTAATCTGACAAATGGATAAAAAGGAATCAGAAATGTTATCAAATAGACCGAACTCCAAGGAAATCCATGATGACAGGGCGAAAAAACACGGGGCAATTTACCGCATGGTGATGAATGACAGACGTGTAACAGTCCAACCATAAGTATAAGTTTTGGATCTGTTCATGCTGCTGTGAACGACATTCTGGGAATGAGCAAACTGTCCGCTGGATGGATCCCCGGACCAAAAGCTACAGAGACTGGGCATTTCATGAACACTTTAAGATCGATTTCAGGGTCGCCTGTCTTTTAACTTTATCTGTAGGGGAATGGGTACACCTTCAGTGGGGAGGCTACTCCAGCAAAAATATTTTTCTCTCCTATGCCAATATGGGTCAGTCAACTCTTAAAAGAAGGAATTTGCTCCTGAGGAGAAAACACTTTCCTTTAAGAATAGACCCATTTTCCCGTGAGACAGTGTTAATAAATAGTTGAACAGGAAGTCCCGAAAATAGCCTCACTTTGAAAAATGGCATAAACCCTGCCAGGTGTATCCCACGACATTCCAAGAGATGATGACATCACTTATGTTGTTCCAAGAGTATCTAGAACCTGAGGATGCAGCATTCTTTCAAGAAAGGTCGGCAAAACGGTTATCGATACATTGAAATCCATGGAGACTATGTTTAACAATAATACATGAATGATAACCTCTCTTTGCCGCACTCCTAGCGAGGTTGGGAGGATTTTTAACCCTTATGACGCCGAGAAAAACTATATCTGAAAATGTCGTCTGTTTATGTCGTCTGCTGATTTGTTTGCAAACTTTAAAAAATATTTTTGCATTTAGGCAAACAGAGTGGGACCAGATCAGACTGATCCTAATCTTGGTCTACATTGATCTTGGTCCACACTGTTTGCAAAGAAAAAAAAATATTTTAAGGTAACCGGCAGATGGCAAAGCAGACGACAATTACCGTGACTGGTATTTTATGGGTTAAGGAGGGTCGCGCATAATTGACTCTGCCGTAATCAGGTTCGAATTTTTACCTCAAAATGATTTTTGTTTCTTTTTAGTTTTCAAAGTGTTTTCTGAGGTTTTTGTAACATTTAATAACCATTGCAATGTACATTTTATTATAAATTATTTTGCGACTTCATAGACTACTTTCCGGTCTAGTCCGCATGGCTGGAAGCACAGGAAAATAGAGGGATAAACAGACTAACCCTGTATTTTTCCAGCTACTGGTTTGTTTCCTCCAATTGCAGCCCATCAGGTTTTTATTACAGGGTGTGACTTGTCTAGACAAATTAGTGATTAAACTCGAGGAAGTTCCTTGAAATATTTGATTAGAAATATCATTACCATTGATCATCTAAAACTTGTTTGGACCACTTGGCAACTGTTGTAAATGTTCTAAAGTTTGCTGCGTTTGATTGGTCAAAGCTGTGTTGACTGAAAGATAAACAATTCAAACCATGAACAGACTAACTGAATATTTGTCTGACCTGAATCTTCACAGCCGATCTCGGCAAACTGGTACCCATTAATTAGATAATACTAGTAAAGCCCTTGGACATGGAATTTTCAAGTCTAAAGAAGAGATCTCAAACACCGTGAATAGCACTCGTGCGTCAGTTACAGTAAAATTCCTGTATTAAGACCACCCTTGGGGCTGTTCAAAAGCGGTGTTTAAGACCACTTTTGAACAGTCCCAAAGGTGTTCTCTTATAAGGAGACACTGAGTGTACAAAACACAAAGAAAGAATAGCTGAAACCTTCTCAATAAGCTTAGTTTAAATTTTAGGTGGTCTAAGTCGCGGATAGCAATCGACTTGTTGCAAATTCAATGGGCTTGAAGAAATAGATGGCCTACATGATGCTTCCACGCAGAGGTGCAACCCACCGCACATGAGTACTGTTAAAGCGCTTAGAGGAGCCTGTCCAGGCAAAGCGGTGCGAGTCGGACCGTCCCTGCTTATAAACCCTGTTGGTTTCATTGGGCGACAGGGCTTGAGATATCATTTCATCTCAATGTCGAGTAAAAGTCCAACACAATTGGAAGCAACGTCTCCAAAATGACCTATAAAGTGTTGACGGAGACGTTAAACCTCAAATCAAACAAACATGCTGACAGTCGCTTATTGTTTTGATTATACCCCCACTTTGAAAAAGTGGTTGGGGGTATACTGGTTTACATTTGTCCTTCTGTCTTTCTGTCCGTCCGTCAGACCGTGCGTCCGTCCTTCTGTCCGTCCGTCCCTCCATATTTTTTTGTCAAAGATTTCTTAAAAACCATAACATGCGTAAACGCTAGAACCCTCAAACTTGGAATACTATGCAATCACGATGTCTTGTATCGTGTAAGAGGCAATGGGCATTCTCTACTTATTTGTTCATTTATTCTTACATTCTACTTTCTCCATGGGGAACGGGACGTCACGGGTTCGATCCCGGGCCGCGACATACCAATATCGTTAAAAATGGTACTAGCTGCTCCTCGCTTGGCACTCAGATTTACGGGGTAGAGCTAGGACTGGTCGACCCAGTGTCAGGATAATGTGACTGGGTGTGGTATCATGTAATGTGTCTGGGACATGATACTTCAGTGAGGCAGCACTATAAAAGTGAGCATTGAGCTCCCTGTCGCAACCAGACACCGTCGTGATATGACTGAAAAATTGTTGAAAACGACGTTAAACCCGATTTCACACACACACACACACACACACACACACACACACACACACACACACACACACACACACACACATACACACACAGGCCAGTGTTAAATTTTTCGTCAAAGATTTCTCAAGAACCATAGAAGCTAGACCCTTCATACTTGGTTTACTATGCAATCATGATGGCATAATGGGTATAACTGGCTTATTTGTTCATTTGTTGTTCTATTCTTCTTTTCTCCATAAAGGCGAGTGTTAAAATTTTTCGTCAAACATTTGTCAGGAACTCTGTAAACTAGATCTCTCAAACATGCTATGCTATGCAAGAATTATGACTTAAATTGTTAACGAGACAATGGGATTCAATTCCTCACTTTTGTCTTCCCATATAGTGCTATATTTTTTGTCAAAGATTCAGTATGAAAACCCGTAGAAGGTAGAAACCTCAAACTTGGTATACTATGCATTCATGATGACTTGTATAGTGAAAGAGACAATCGGCATCGTTTCTTTGTTCTTTCATTTGAGCCGGCAAAACATACAATAAGACCTGTGTAACTGGAAGGGACTCAAATCAACCTGCGCACCAATCCACTATGACAAGACCATATGCTTTTGTCTATTTGCATAAATGGTACATGCGATCAGCGAAGACACTGATCAGACTGTGCGAAGGCGCAGGCTAATCTGAGTTTTCGCTGGTGCTCAAGATTTCTTGTGGATTTTGCCATGTGCTGGCTCATTTGTCTTTCTCTCAATGAAGGACAATGTTAAATTTTTCGTCAAACATTTTTCAGGATGGAATCTAGAAGCCTCAAACTTGGTATGGAATGCAATAATGATGATATATATCTCGTGTAAAAGACAATGGGCTCTCTTGGCTTATATGTTCAACCGTTCCGTCATTATTCTTTCTCTCCATATAGGCTAATGTTAATTTTTTCGACACAGATTTCTCGAGAAATGCAGAAGCTTGAACCCTCAAAGTTGGTTTACTATGCATCCATAATGACTTGCTTTGTTTGTTTGTTTGATTTCAGGTTTAACGTCCCCGTCAACACTGTATAGGTCATTTTGGAGACGTTGCTTCCAATTTTGTGGGACTTTTACCCGACATTAAGACGAAATGACATCTCAAGCCCAGTCGCCCAACGGAACCAATATATAGGTTTATAAACATGGGCGGTCCAATTCGCACCGCTTTGCCTGGGCAGGCTTAAATCGTCTAAGCGGTTTACCAGTACTCGTGTGCGGTCGGTTTAGGCTCTGACTGGCAGCATCGTGCAGCCCATCTATTTCTTCAAGCCCCGTTTGTTTGATTTCTTTCAGGTTTAACGTACCCGTCAAAACTGTAAAGGTCATTTTGGAGACGTTGCTCCCAATTTTGTGGGACTTTTACCCGACATTGAGATGAAATGACATTTCAAGCCCTGCCGCCAAATGAAACCTATAGGGTTTATAAGCATGGGCGGTCCGACTCGCACCGCTTTGCCTGGGCATGCTTAGATCCTCTAAGCGGTTTACCAGTTGCTCGTGTGCGAGTCGGTATCAGCTCTGGGTGGAAGCAGCATGCAGCCTATCTATTTCTTCAAGCCCCGATGGGCGGGAGCTGTCAGTACAATAATGATGGTATATATTGTTGCTTATTTGTAAGAGACAATGTGCTCTCTTGGCTTATTTGTTTATTTTTTCTTTCATTATTCTTTCTCTCCATATAGGCTAATGCTAATATTTTTCGTCAAAGATTTCTCCAGAAATGCAGATCCTAGAAACCTCAAAGCTGGTATACCATGCATCCATAATGACTAGTATCCTGTAAGAGCCAATGGGTTTCCATGCTTATTTGTCCATCTTTTCTTCCGTTCTTCTTCTCCGACATATTTAGGTCAGTGTTAAACTAGGAGCCTTAAAACTTGGTATACTGTGCAGTGATTTCGTCAAAGATTTCTCCCGAAATGCAGATCCTAGAACCCTCAAAGTTGGTATACCATGCATCCATAATGACTCGTATTCTGTAAGAGACAATGGGTTTTCAGGCTTATTTGTCCATCTTTTCTTTCGTTCTTCTTCTCCGACATATTTAGGTCAATGTTAAACTAGAAGCCTAAAAACTTGGTATACTGTGTAGTGATGATGCCTTGTATCTTGTAAGTGACAATGTACATTCATGGTATTATTTGCTCTCATCACGTGTACAAGTCCATGAAATAAACACCCCCTAAACCGCACTTTATATAGATACAACTGGGGTTTACCGGGGTAAACATTATTTTTCTTATTTCTGCTCCAAGACATAGGTTGTGGATACTCGTTAGAACCGCCTCAATGAGGCGGTTCTAACGAACACCCACATCTATGTTTGCAGTGAAAGTAAGTAAGATATCACAGATTTTCATCAGAAAAATTACATTTTTTGAGGTATGAGAAAATGCACTATATCACACGGATGTGTTATCGTAATTTTCTGTTCTGCCATTCTTTTTTTTTTTCACTCCTTGTAGACCAGTGTTAATTTTTCGCATTACGAAAACGCCTATTCAAATATATTGGTAAAATTTTACAACCACAAACTGAATGAATTTTTTTAAATAAAAAATCCTGATATTTTTCATATTTCTGCTCAAAACATTGATTGTGAGTACTCGTTAGAGATTTAAGGGGGGGGGGGCAAAAATATGTAGGCGTGTTTTCGTGCTGGTCAAAGAATTCACAGGAACTATGAAAGGTAGAAGGCACAATTACGATGATATATATCATGTTAAAGACGGTGTTTGTTCATCTATTCTTTCATTCTTCTTTCCCTCCATATTGGCCAGTCAAAGATTTCTCTGGAGCTAGAAGCCTCAAACTTGAAATGCAATGCCGCAATGATAAACAATGGGCTTTCTAACTGGTGATCAGGAGGGCTTTTGTTTCTGTAAAAATGCGCTAAAGTGACAGTATTAGTGACAGTCCTAGTTTGCATCACGAAAACACGCCTATATAATTTTGACCCGCTTGAACCCCACTTTTATATAGTAAAACTGGGGTTTGCAGGGGTAAACCTTATTTTTCTTATTTCTGCTCTAAAATATAGATTGTGGGTACTCGTTAGAACCGCTCGATGAGGCGGTTCTAACGCCTACCCATAAGCTATATTTTGAGCAGAAATAAGAAAAATATCACAATTTTGTCATCTAAAAATTTCGATTTTTCGGAGGTAAATTTTACAATGTATTGGTATAGGCATGTTTTCGCAATGGCTGTGGGCTAGTCAAATGCGACGCATGCGCGAATGAGGTGACATACACGAGGATCTGTTTGTCTGAAACATTAACTTCTTCGACTTCGATACTGTGCAGACGTAATAAAGCGAAGGAAAAACTGAAAAATGAAGCTTGCAATTGTTATCAGTTGTGTACTGCTCTCTGCTCTTCTAGGTAAGCGTTTTTATATTTATGGTCAAAATAAATAAAATAAATAATCATCACGAAAATACGTCTATATTATGTTGACCCCCCTGAACTCCACTTTTATATTATAAAACTGGGGTTTACAGGGGTAAACCATATTTTCGTATTTCTGCTCAAAATTTGAACCGCCTCCGTCCCAACAAGTACCCACAATCTATATGTTGAGCAGAAATAAGAAAAATATATAAAAAAAATGTTCATCTTAAAATTTTCATTTTTTGGGCGGTAATGTTTATAATGTATTTGCAGAGGCGTGTTCAAGTTCGTAATGTAAATAACAAGAACTATCTTTAAAAAAGATATGCGGCGTAGATTTAATTGGAAGGTTGTTTAGAAACCAGTGCTTCAGCTGAAGTGCACGACCCGCCGGATGCTTTTAGCTTTATGAGTGTTACCATATATGGGTATGGCGGCCATTTTGGTCATGTGACCTGGACCTAAAAAGGTTCCCCAAATAAATGCGCCTTATCGTAAGGAGCAAAATTATATCTAATACTTTAGTACTGTATTCTGAATCGTTTGCAGGATAAAATGAATTCTCACTTTTCCAATACAAAAGCATATGTGTCAAAGTTTGACCTAGGCACAAAGAAGGTCAAGGTCAACCCAGGGTCACCATTTTAGCAATTTATGATGGGCCTACGTCCCAGATGTTATTTATTAAGTTTCGTGGAAATCTGCCAAGTGGTTCTGGAGAAGACTATTTTGAAGGGTTTTTACCATATATGGCTTGGCGGCCATTTTGGTCATGTGACCTGGACCCCATGAGCAAATTTTGGTTTCCTCCATCCCATAGAGGCTCCATATGAAATTTGACCTTAATCGGCCCAACGGTTTCCGAGGAGAAGCAGTTCGAAAATTTTCACATTTTTCGCCTCGGCGAGGCTATACTAAATGGAATGTAATATTTCGCAAGTTCATTGGTTAGACCTCATTGATACTATCAGTATGCCAAAAATTGTTTAAATATTCCAAGCGGTTAAGTCACTATCACCAATTTTCACAAACGGGTTACGGACGGACAGACAGACAGACCATATATGGCTTGGCGGCCATTTGGGTCATGTGACCTGGACCCCATGAGCAAATTTTGGTTTCCCCCATCCCTTAGAGGCTCCATATGAAATTTGACTTCAATCGGCCCAACGGTTTCCGAGGAGAAGCAGTTCGAAAATTTTCACATTTTCGCCTCGGCGAGGCTATACTAAATGGAATGTAATATTTCGTAAGTTCATTGGTTAGATCTCATTGATATCTATCAGTATGCCAAAAATTGTTTAAATATTCCAAGCGGTTACATGTAAGTCACTATCACCAATTTTCACAAACGGGTTACGGACGGACTGACAGACTGACAGAATGACACGGTGATTTTAGGGCACTCTTAGAAAATCAACCGACTTCAGTCGGTCGCTTTTTCTACGGGTCGTGCAATATGAGCTACAATAGTGACAGCAACAATTGTCTAGCTATGAACTGGTTTACTGTATTCAAACAATTCAGATGCGACGCGAGGAAAAATAGCTTTGCAGAGGGCGGTGTCCCGCCTGTTTGAGCTAAGGTCAATGTAAAAGGTCAAGGTTAAAAACATGACCTCATTTCAAGAGCATATGATCTCAAGTATATGCACAACAAATAAGAAAACGTTATCATTTACTGTTTTTTGAACACAAATTCTAGGGTTAACATTTATGGTTGTCGCTATGGTGAAAGTAAACGCATAGGCGGACGAACAAACGGACGAGCAGACAAACGGACGGAAACTTGATCTTATGTGCACCTAATTAAAACTCAAATTACACTTATTCCTTTTCAGAATTTATATAATATTAATGATATTCGAAAATGTCCATTTTGTGTTAAAATGGAGGACATAAAGTATGCTGAAGACAAATGATACACTGCAACTTTTATTTAGCATATATTGTAAATTAAACATCTGTCAATTTGTAATGCGATTATTACATGTTTTTGTCATGCTATATCTCTTTATTGGTTTCATTGGGCAACAGGGCTTGGGGTGTCATTTCATCTCAATGTCGGGTAAAAGTCCCACAAACTTGGAAGCAACGTCTCCAAAATTACCTACACAGTGTTGATGGGGACGTTAAACCTCAAAACAAACAAACAATTCCTTTCGCAGAAAATTCTTCCTTTCGCGAAAGGAACCTTCCTTTCGCGAAATGGTTCCTTTCGCTATATAGACCAACCACGTGAAATTAGGTCAAAATAGCTATTCACCGCAGCAGTTACAGAATTCAATAGAAACACAATTATACATATGACGTATGGTCATCAAAGGACAAGACGGTGAGCAAGCCGAAACTGTATATATTTTTCATTCATGTCTCACATATAAAACGAAACATTTCCTAGGTTAAAACTTCAGTAAACTGTCGTATTTTTGAGTAGATTTATTTATGCAAATCATTGACCAATGAAATGGTCATCTCCTTGGACATGTGGTTTTATTGACCAATGGAATAACGAAAAATGTAGGACAAAAGCAAAACTATAACGGCTACGCCGTAAAAAATCTCTAAGCGCAGTACCCATAGAACCATTCCTGGTCATAAATTGCTTACCACAATGATCCTAAGTATTTGTGCCGACAGGCCTAAGCAAACAGTGCAGGTCTAGATCAGACCAGTCTGATTAGGGTCTACACCGTTTGCCATTCCGTCCCTAATCCTTACTTTTTGCCTCCGTGCTGGATCACGATTGGACTCCGTGCTGGACCGCGAAACAAATTTGTTTAAATTTAAGGATAGTTACAGCTAGTCCTCAAATGGTCCGAATACACAAAGATATGTTTCCACTCACATTTGACTGGCATCACGCGAAAAAGTAAGTGTAATGGCTACCCTCGTTAACCCTTTTTTATACAGAGCGAAGAAAAAATGCCATCATGTTTACATGCCCGTGTAATGAACACCTCTCTAAACCCCACGTTATATATAGAGGATACTGGGGTTTACAGGGGTATACATTATTTTTGTTATTTCTGCTCCAAGACATAGGTTCTGGGTACTCGTTAGAACCGCCTCATTGAGGCGGTTCTAACGAGCACTCACAATCTATATTTGAGCTATAAATAAAAGAAATATCACAAATTTTCATCAGAAAAGTAACCATTTTGGATTATAGGAAAGAATGAACAATGTCGCACGTGTGTGTTATCGTAATGCTAATGGCATTATGGGCGCCTTTTTTTCCAGTACAGCTTTGGAACAAGCTTACTACTGTAAATATCCTGAAAACTCGGACACCTTGAGGACTTGCTGTGATTCTACTTAATAATAAACAAACCTTTTTTTTTGTTTCATGATCCAGCAATGGGTCCAAAAGGGGCAGACGGAATGTAAAGATTCTGATCAGACTGCTCTTTCAGGAGCAGCCTTAGCTGGATCTGCACTGTTTGATAAGGGTATTTTTCTTGCATACCTTTCATTTCAGTCACTTCGAATGTTAAAGTCTGCCAAATTTTGATGACGCTGCGTGCCATATTTTGAAGACGCTGCGTTTTTTGGTGTCATTGTACGCCCAGTAACGTCAAACTTAACGACGGCCTTCGCGACGTCCTAGTCCATCACGAAAACACGCCTATATATTTCTAGCCCACTTGAACCAAACCTTTATAAAGTAAAACTGGGGTTTACAGGGGTAAACCTTATTTTGCTTATTTCTGCTCTATAATATAGATTGTGGGTATTCGTTAGAACCCCCTCAATGTTGAGCAGAAATAAGAAACATATAACAATTTTTCATCTTAAAATTTTCATTTTTTGGCGATAAAGATTACAATGTATTCGTATAGGCATGTTTTCGTAATGCAAAAAGTGTACATTAAACATGTGAAAATTCTCGATTTTATTCTGCGAAAACACGCCTATTTAATTCTGAACCCTTGAATCCCACTTTTATATAGTAAAGCTGGGGTTTACAAAGATAAGCCATATTTTTTTTTATTTCTGCTCTAAAATATAAATTGTGGTTACTTGTTAGAACCGCCCCACTGAGACTTTCTAACGAAAACCCACAATCTATTTTTTGAGCAGAAATATTACATTTTTTTCTTATTCTGTCGTTTTATTTACAATATATTTGTATAGGCGTATTTTCGTACGACGTATTTGAGCCGGGGCACATCATTTCCTTCAATTGACATGTGCGACAAGCGAAGACTCAGATCATCCTGCGCATCCGCGCAGTCTGATCAGAGTCTTCGTTGCGCGCTCTAACCATAGCGAAGAGTCGAATGCTCCCTCGAGATTCTAAGTCGAAATTTCGAGTAAATAAGTGAAATTTCGAGATACTAAGTCGATATTTCGAGATACTGAGCCGAAATTTCCAGTTAATAAGTCGAAATTTCGAGATAAGTAGTGGTATTAATTTGTCACTGGACAGTTTCACCATGATTTTTTTTTATTTTTTTTTTTGTGGGGGGGGGGGGGGTGGGGGGGGGGGGCGGCGGATGCTCATACATTTATTTATTTTATCCCCATCCCTCAAAAATATCATTTTTCCCCTTCAATAATATTATTTTTTCTTGGAATTGGCTGACAACCAAGTGAACCAGTTTGTGGCGTCATAATCTGAAATTTGGCGGCCAAAGGACGCAGCGACTGCATTGAAATTGGTGGGCGTTACGGACATTTATTCTGTATAACGTCGACTCCAAAGTCTTATGAGCTAAAGACCATCAAGAGAAGACTACTGATATCGTAATGTTCCAATGTATTGGACAGAAAGGCTTTGTTTTGTTTGTTTGAATTGAGGTTTTACGTCCCCGTCAACCGCTATTTAGGTCCTTTTGAAGACGCTGCTTCCAGTTTTGTGGGACTTTTACCAGACATTGAGATGAAATGACAAGCCCTGGCACCAAAACAAAACAAAATGGTTAACATACATAGGAATGGTTCGACTCGCACCATTTTGCCTGGGTTGGCTTAGACTCTCTAAGCGTTTACCAGTATATATGTGCAGTCGGTTTCAGCAGTGCGTTGAAGTCTCATGCAGCCTAATCTATTTCTCCAAGCCCCGACGAGCGGGGCCGATAGGAATCAGCAAACATCGCGAGATTATAAAACGTTTTTCATGCTCAACTCAGCTGAGCATGAAATTTGTTATACTCATATCTATTGAAATAAAACAAACATTTGTTGGCATTTCAAAATGTATGAGCAGGATAAATTTCATGCTCAAGTGAGTTGAGCATGAAAAAAACTTATAACCTCGCAGCCAGACTGCTCCTGATCAGGATGTGTGTCGTTTGCGATTCCGTCTGCACCTTTTGGACTCATTGCTGGGTCATGAAACAAATTTGTTTTAATTTTAAAATTACAGCAAGTTATAACGAAAACATGCCTATTCCATCACCAAACAAATAAAACGTTGCAGATAAAAAAAAAACTGGCATGTTGTCAATTTTTTGGCTCAAAACATAGATTGTGGGTACTGGTTAGAACCGCCTCGGAGAGAGCGGTTCTTACGTGTTCCCATAACTTATGTTTTTGTGCTTGGGCAGAAATAAGGAAAAATAACGTATACCCCTGTAAACCCATTTTTACTGTTTAAAAGTGGGGTTTAATTTATCGGAGTGGCTATTGACAGTCGACTGGTAATAGCCAAAACACGTTAAAATGGCTAGTGACAGTCGACTGGCAATAGCCAAAATACGTTAAAATGGCTAGTGACAGTCGACTGGCAATAGCCAAAATACGTTAAAATGGCTAGTGACAGTCGACTGGCAATAGCCATTTTAACGTGTTTTGGCTATTACCAGTCGACTGTCACTAAGGTATTTTAACTTTATTTGGCTATTACCAGTCGCCCGTTTAATGTAAGTTTGCATCAAGTTAAACTCTTAGATGCTGGCGATTTTCTCAGAAAACATAGTAACAGAAACCCGCTGATCACTCGAGAATTCCCCTGTCAGAAATTAAGTCCGATTAGCCAATACAATTTATATAGAGAAAAGGACTAGGGTTGTTCAGGGTAGAGTTGTTCATGTTCACATCGAATTGACTGCATCTTATTCATATGGCCGGGTTTGTGAGCAGACACCCATAACCAACAGACTTTTATGTAATAAGAGGGCTTATGTGCAAGGAATTCTGCTTTCTGCATCATTAGCGGGCGGGGACACAGAAAGTGTCATTATGGTGAACGGACAAGAGCTCACTGGAACAAAAGCCCACTAGGGCAATAACCTATTGGACACTATCCCACAGGACAATGGCACACTGCTAAACTTTGGTAGGGAGGACAAATTTTGTTTGTTTGATTTGAGTCCAACAAAAATGGGAGCAACGTCTCCAAAATGACCTAACAGTGTTGACGGGAACTGAAAACCTCAAATCAAACAAACAAAACAAAATAATTTTGACCCCCTTAAACCTCATTTTTATATAATAGAACTGGGGTTTATAGGGGTTTATATTATTTTCCTTATTTCTGCTCTCAGTCATACAATGTAACATGTTGTATACACGTTACTTGCCGAGGCGGTTCTAACGAGTTCCCACAATCTATGTTTTTAGCAGAATTATGAAAATATATGAATAGGCGTGTTTTCGAAAGGTATGGCATAAACAGGTTTCTTTCTCGTGATATTATAATGTTTTGAATATAATTGATTGACCAGTAAAGGCCCAGATCAGCTGCGGCATGTGTCTGTTTGCGTATATCAACAAAAGGGACGTCTGTATCGACTGTAGGACAAAACGTCCCATGCCTTTTTTGACCAGGTGGACAAAACGTCCCATGCCATTTATTCAGGGTGGACAAAACGTCTCACACGATATTGACACGGTGGAAAAAACGTCCCATGCTAATTTGACAGGGTGGACACAACGTCCCATATTCTTGAGGTGGTGTTAGGGAGGGGGATGGCTGATACATTCCTTTACTTTCCAATCAGAATGTGTGAATTGTAATTAGTAAAAATACTTTCCCAGATTGTAAGTTTGTGCTACTTTCTGGCCCCCGCCCATCGGGGCCTGAAGAAAAAGATTTGGCTGCATGATGTTTCCACGCAGAGCTGACACTGACTGCATGCACGCGAGTGCTGGTAAATCGCTTTGAGGTTCTAAAGTGGTGCGAGTCCAGCCGCCCATGCATATAATTCTATTGGTTTCACTGGGTGGCAGGGCTTGTGATGTCGGTTAAAGGTCCAACAAAATTTGAAGCAACGTCTCCAAAATGCCCAGGATCATAGTTTATATGAAATATGACCTGCTGTAAAAATAATAACAATCGTATGGTAGTAATGAAAAAAAGGAGAGAGAGAAAAAAAAAAAAAAACAAGAAGCAACTGGCAATAGCCAAAATACGTTAAAATGGCTAGTGCCAGTCAACTGGCAATAGCCAAAATACGTTAAAATGGCTAGTGCCAGTCGACTGGCAATAGCCAAAATACGTTGAAATGGCTAGTGCCAGTCGACTGTCAATAGCCATTTTAACGTGTTTTGGCTATTGCCAGTCGACTGGCAATAGACCTTTCCTTAATTTATACTAATTTATTTTAGTTCCATTGCGATGAAAGCTTCAAGATTACTTAAATCGCGCCCATTGGGGCTTGAAGAAATAAATTTGGCTGCATGATGCTTCCACGCAGAGCTGAAACCAACCGCGCATGAGTACTGGTAAACAGCTTAGAAGTTCTAAGCATGCCCAGGAAAAGTGGTGCGAGTTGGCCCGTCCATGCACATAAACTCTTTTGGCTTGATTGGGCGACAGGGCTTGAGATGTCATCTCAATGTCGGGTAAAAGTCCCGCAAAATTGGAAGCAACGTCTCCAAAGTGACCTATACAGTGTTGATGAGGACGTTAAACTTCAAATTAAACAAATCGAACACTTATGGAACGCCACGACTGTCACATGATGTTGAAAATTATTATGCGCGGTAGTTACACTATTATTCGCATCCCTATCATTAATATGTTCAGTAGTAACCTTTTTATGTTCAGTAGTAACACTATTATGTTCAGTAGAAACATCATTATGTGCAGTACTAACATTTATATGTTCAGTACTAACATAAATATGTTCAGTAGAAACATTATTATGTGCGGTACTAACATTTATATATTCAGTACTAACATTAATATGTTCAGTAGAAACATTATTATGTGCGGTACTAACATTTATATGTTCAGTACTAACATTAATATGTTCAGTAGAAACATTATTACATTACGATAACACGCCCGTATGGCATAGTGCATTTTTTCACATCTCCAAAATGGCTACTTTTCTGATGAAAATCTTTGATATTTTTCTTATAAATACTACAAACATAGGTTGTGGGTGCTCGTTAGAACCGCCTCATTGAGGCGGTTCTAACGAGTACCCACAACCTATGTCTTGGAGTAAAAATAAGAAAAATAATGTTTACCCCCTTAAACCCCAGTTTTCTCTATATAATGTGGGGTTTAGGGGGGTGTTCATTTCACGGACTTGTTCTCGTGATGATGTGCGGTACTAACATTTATATATTCAGTACTAACATTAATATGTTCAGTAGAAACATTATTATGTGCGGTACTAACATTTATATAGTCAGTACTAACATTAATATGTTCAGCATGTTGAACTTTTTCCTTCATTCGCCGGAAATTACCGAGTTGAATATCGATTTCCGAAGGAAATCGGCAGTTAAAGTTACCTGTATAGTTTGAAGGTTTTTCATATTAAAATTATGAAGGAAAAAAATATTAACTCCTCGTATCTTATTTATCCTTAAAACAAGAAAAAAAGTCACTGTTATCCTCATGTAAGAAAATTATTCAGTTTTTATTTGGTGCATTTCAAAGTGATGAATAATTAATTCTTATTGCTTCCATCTGCAATTTAATGTCATGCCTATATGCTCCATAGACGGCAATGTATTTTGAAAAAAAAAAAACGTGCAGATTTCCATGTTTGAGTGCCAATATTAAATAGAAATGATTTGTTTGGAATTATGTCACTGTTATATACTGTTAGACTGCTGTTCAAAGTTTACGATGATATAAAGTTTATTTCTACTGAAAAATGATAAATTGCTTCCCCGAGAGCTTAAAAATCGTCTATAAGCTGTTTTTCAGTACTGCAGTTCATGATGCAAAAATCGCTAAGTCCACATTATATGTACCAGAAATCGTATCAAACCTGTAAAGTTTTTTTTTTGTATTAATTTTGTAATTTCTAGTAATAAACAACATGCGGATAATATCCTTGATACAGTGATTATATTTCTCGGATTTCTTTATTTTATTTTATTATTATTTTGTCTCAGTTTTGTAACATTTATGTTTTCATTCATTATGAAATTTTCAAATGAAAAAGCGTGATCTTTTTCTTATTTCTGCTCAAAATATAGATTGTGGATATTCGTTAGGACCGCCTGTTTGAGGCAGCTGTAAAAGCACTCAAAGTCTATGTTTGGAGCGGAAAAGAGAAAAACGATACTTGTATTTAAAAAAAGTTCAAGAGATATGTAAGACGTCATTTTTGCACATCGGTGTATAATCGTAATGTACGCACATGCGCAGTCTCGCCAGAACATTCACTGTTCACCACACAAAATGAATTTAGATAAACATCGGATAACTGTCTGGGCTCAGTTGTACAAAGCTAGTTAGTTAACACTGTGCTAATGTGCGGCAAAATCTTTTGATATTAATTTTGCTGAAGCAATTGAGTAGAAACTACTGACATTTTTCAACAAAAACATTACGATAACACATCCGTGAGACAGAGAGCACTCTTTCGTGATGACGAAGTTAACAAACGTGCTTTAATATAACAATGAGTTGGCGCGTGCCCGTCGTCCCCCACTATGTGTTAATCTTTAAAGTGTCAATCATTTGTTACCCTTAAAGTGCCAATCATAATATTGAAGATAACAATTTGATTAAATAAATAAATAAATAAATAAATAAATAAAGTAACAGCCTCATCTATGTTCACTTTTTGTGATTGATTTGATAGACAATTTTTGTGGTGTCTTGATTTATGTACAGTTTTATTAACTTTTAAAGTGTAAATCATAACTAGTGCAGATGACATTTTCCAGGTTTGGAGTTATTTCGAAAAGACGTCTATTAAAAAATATTGAAAATTTTACCACCAAAAATTAAAGTATTCAGATAAAAAAAAATGCTACTTTTCGTATTTCTTCTCGAAACATAAATTGATGGAACTCGTTAGAACCACCTCAGCGAGGCGGTTCTTACGACAAACAACAATATATGTTTTAGCAGAAATAAGAAAAATAATGATCCCCATTTTACTACATAAAAGTAGGTAATATGGGGTGTTTTTGTGATGTGATCATAAAAATATTGCAGCCCATTCACATAGTAATTGCATGCCTCATTTTAATAAATAAATAACTATGCCGTATCTGTAATCACCTTCTGTGACCGACTTTTAAGGCACCTTTTATATCTTTCTTGAATTCTTAAAGTGTCAACCATAGCTCGACAAACAACATTTTTTCGAAATCGTGTTAAAATTGTTAAGGACAAACATTACAGCCGATTCAAATATGAGTGAAATGTCTTTATAATAAATAAATAAATGCATAAATGGGCTTATCTGTGTTTACACATTACGTTCCTTTTAGGGAGTGGCTAGCCGTCCGGTACCGGACGACCAGCCAATGAGTCTGCTCGTCCGGTACCGGACGGCTAGCCAACCCACGTAGGAATGGCTAGCCGTCCGGTAGTAAATTTTAGTCTCTCATTTCATATAGGGTATGAATGCTGAATAGCACCTGTATCATTTTCTGGAGTACTGGATGCTAAATAGTTCCTGCTTTGAGACTATTTAAATGTCATTGAGTTCATTTTAAAAATAAAGCAAATAAGCACAGCCGTATCGGTAATGCATGATTGTCGTAACAATTATGCCTGCGATAATAAAAGCTGTAGTCGTGATTACTTATTTCTAATATTACTGTCAATATTTTATATATGTAACTACAAATCGGTAATATAACTTAATATTTTTATAAGTTTATATATTTTACTTTTCCTTTCCCTATGTAAATGCGGCTTGAAGGTACTAAAACATTTTATCCAAGCGTCGCGAAAAACCACTAATACATCACGATAACAAGTTCGTGAAACGAAGACCCCCCCTAAACCCCACTTTATATAGACAAAACTGGGGTTTACGGGGGTTTACATTATTTATCTTATTTTTGCTCCAAGACATAGGTTGTGGGTACTCGTTAGAACCGCCTCAATGAGGCGGTTCTAACGAGCACCCACAACCTATAAGGCGGTTCTAACGAGCACCCACAACCTATGTTTGCAGTATTTATAAGAAAAATAACAATGATTTTCATCAGGAAAATGGCCATTTTGGAGATGTGAAAAATGCACTATGTCACACGGGTGAGTTATCATAATGAATAGCAACTGACCAGTACCGTAAAAATCCTAAGAAATAAGGATCTTGATGACTTGCAGTTATTCTCCTAAATTTTTAACAAATTTCTTTCACGATCCAGCAAAAAGTCCACACGATTGGCCACTGCCTTCAGGGTGCAGATGGAATGGCAAACAGTGTAGACCCTGCTTCAAGAGCAGTCTGATCTGGGACTGCATTATTTGTCGAAGCCTATCTGTCCCAATACATAGGATCATTACGGTAATTGCTATACTCATGGAGTTTTGGATCGTTGCATTTATGTGTGCCCTGCTAACAAGGTAATTACCCCTAATTGATATTTCTTTGTACCTACCATGTTGAACTGATAGGTTAAATAAATATGCTCCCCAAATGTAATGTTAATCTATCACAATTAATATCAAGCTCAACTTCGGACAAACATTTGCAGATTTTAACAATAACAATATAAAAATAGAATTTATAACATTTAAATAATAATAATAATAATAATAACTGTCACAGTGCCCGAACAAGGCTTTGAGTACAGCAGTCTATTGCATTAATTACAATTATGTCCCTTGAAATTTGGTGAAAAATGGCGACAAACAGGCGATAAGAATAAGTTAGAGTAAATTAGAAATATTTTTATTACACCATAAAGTTGATAATATTATTTGAAACGCGCGCATGCATTAATACCCTATATAAAATGATAGACTTAAATATACTACCGGACGGCTAGCCATTCCTACGTTGTTTGGCTATCCGTCCGGTACCGGACGAGCAGACTTTTATGGCGTCCTTTCAATTAATCAGGGAATATCTTATACAATATACTGTATATCGGTGTAGTGTAAACTCTTAAGGTGTCAGTCAATCATGACTTGGGCAGACAACAATTTTCAAAATGTGTTTACCTATCATGTTACTTTTTATGGCGTCCTTTTAATTATTCAGGAAATATCTTATACAATACACTGTACATCGGTGTAATGTTAACTATTAAGGTGTCAGTTATGACTGCGGCAGACTATCACGAAAATTTGACCTCCTATAACCCCACTTTCATATAGAAAAACTTGGGTTTGCAGGGGTATACATTATTTTTCTTATTTTCTAATTTCTTCTTGAAAACATAGATTGTGGGGACTCGTTAGAACCGCCTCGCTGAGGCGGTTCTAACGAGTATCCACAATCAATGTCTTGAGCAGAAATAAGAAAAATATCATTTTTTTTTTTTTTTTTCATCTGAAAATTTTCATTTTTTAATGGTAAAATTTACAATGTATATGTATAGGCGTATTTTCGTCATGGAACAAAATTGGTTTTAATAATGGAAGAACTTTCTCATCTGAGTTCATCTCGGCCCCCGCCCATATGGGCTTGAAGAAATATATGGGCTGCATGATGCTTCCACGCAGAGCTGAATCCGGCCCGCACAATAGTACTGGTAAACCGCTTAGAGGATCTAAGCCTGTCCAGGAACCGCGGTGCGAGGCGGATGCTAATAAACCCTATTGGTTTCATTGGGCGACAGGGCTTGAGATGTCATTTCATCTCAATCTTGGGTCAAAGTCCCATAAAATTGGAAGCAACGTCTCCAAAATGACCTTTACAGTGTTGACGGGGACGTTAAACCTCAAATCAAACAAACAAACAAAATCTGAGTTCATCTTGATAGAGTCTTATAGGCGTGTTTTAGTGATTGGCGAACAATATTTTTCATGGCGATATTTATTTAAATAAACAGATAAAATAAATGCATAAAAAGATCGGAGTCAAGAGATTTCACGTATATATTTGACCTTAATCCTTTTTTAAAATCAATGGACAAGAGACTGCGCTAATATATAATCGTGGATTAAGAAATACATTAAGTTGTCCTTAATTATCAAACAGTACACGTATGATTAGCTACACCAATGTGATGCAATAGTTCCAATATTTTTCTATATAAAGTGGGAATTGAGGGCACAAAAATAGATTATGGGTGTTCTTTGCAACACCCTGATTCGGACGGTCTTACCAGTACCCCAGCTATGTTTTTGAGCAAGAAAAAAGAATATAATATATACTCTTGTAAACTCCCAACTTACCAATTAACAAGGATGTTCAT
This sequence comes from Lucinisca nassula, assembly GCA_963580285.1. Taxonomy (NCBI): domain Eukaryota; kingdom Metazoa; phylum Mollusca; class Bivalvia; order Lucinida; family Lucinidae; genus Lucinisca; species Lucinisca nassula. The sequence goes on from CAUZLF010000551.1 coordinate 486,121, forward strand.
GACACAGGCATCTTAACATATAAACCCAATATCCTACATGTCAAAAAACAAAAATAAATTAAAAAAAAATAATAAAACACTACTACTACTACTACTACTACTACTACTACTAATAATAATAATAATAATATTGATAATTATTATTTTTTAAGCAATTCTACATAATGGAGCTCTTCAATATATTAAATATGTTCGTTCATACTAGATGCCTCGAAATGAAAAGGCATGGTTGTTACTTCAAGAAGTTCTTTTTCACATTTAGATAGCCTTAATTTGAGCACTACTTAAGCGCTCCTTTGAATACCTACAGGTAAAGTGTCATATCTGCAGATATGTGATTATTGATTCCCTGAGGTCAGCGACTAGAGAAAAAATATTGGCTATTCTGTGGTGTACAGGGAGATAACTCGAACATCGCCCAGACAGGTTTTAACGGAAATTCACGACTTATTCCGATCGCCGCCTATGAAGGAAAAAGTTCGGAATGGTAGAAACATTATTATGTGCGGTACTAACATTTATATGTTCAGCACTAACATTAATATGTTCAGTAGTAATACTGTTATGTTCAGTAGTAACCTTTTTCGCTGTGGTTAATTTATTATTCGGTGTGGCAAATTTACTATTAGCTGTGCTTATTTTACTATTCGCTGTGGTAAATTTACTATTCGCTGATCGGTTAATATTTCAACATAAGCAGTCACCTATGCACCGGTCTAATTAGAAACAAACGCGGGAAACCAAAGTGTTATTTGCCGGTATTAACCGTTTGTAAAATTAATGATTGTCATTGCTGGTCCTGAGTTGGGCCTGATGGCATATATCCAGGATGATTGCTTTCCGAACGCACTTTGAATTAACGGATTTCATTTTTACTTCTAGAATGAGTTTTAGAAAGTGGTTGAGTAGACGCTGGAATAATTCTATTTATTATCGAGGCTCTATGTTCTACTACACACGTCCCGGGGCACGAGTGGCCTCGAGTACTTAAAACTATTTGGTTTCTCTATTATCACACTAGCGATTTAGACCTTTGAAGAAACAGATTAGGGAGCTTCCTCTGAGTCTCCCATTTAGATCTGAAAATAAATGATCCAATGATGCTTTGTACCCAAGGTTGTCAACTTCTGGATCCGTGCATGTCAATTGGTATTTTCCAATCCTTGGAATTACATGATCGCAGCTGAAGTTGTAAAACTATATCAAATTTTAGTTTCTCTTTAAAGAAAAATATTGCTACCAACAATAAAAGCGCTCAGCACTTGAATGGCTTCAAAATTATTTTTTTCTTTATATATACTTCATCTCCCTCATTTCAGAGTGTTATGAGCCTGTGCACTTCTATACCCGTGTCTGGGTTTCAGTTTTAAGGCCTACAAGCAACCATTTAGATTCCTGAATTAACCTGCGTAGGCAGCCTCCAGTTGATGACCCTGTCCGAAGGACGGGACACCGTTTTGTTTCAGCTTTGTGAGCAATAACACAATAACAAGCTTCAAACAAAGCGATTGCTTCATTTCAATCAAAATAAAGTGTTTAGTTTTTTTGTAAGCGTCACTGCAAGCATCGTGCAGTAAGAGTATCTTAAGTGTGGGCACTGCGTACGATGGGTCAGTGGGCCCTGGTCGATACCACCTGTTGGGCCGAAACGACCAGTTTTCGGAAATGCCAGTCAGGTCCGGCGAATAATACAATTGTCAGGTGCACACTAATGTTCGGGAATTGTCCGGGAATTCGCCGGGAAATTGGAGGTAGTGGTGTGTTGTCGCTAATATCTCCACTTCGGGTTGTCAGAAATTAATACAAATAGTATCAAATAAAATTTTTAGCTCTATTATAAAATATAAAAAAATAATAATTTGTTTTTTTTAACGTTTTAGGGGTCCATTTTTTAAGTTAATTTGTCCGGGAAATTCTCTGATTTTTTCCTGGATGTTGGGGTATTGATACGTTAACCCTAATATCTCGACTTTAGGTGGTCAGAAATTAATAAAATTAGTATCAAATAAAAATTTTAGCTCAATTTTAAAAGAGAGTTAAAAAATATTTTTCATTTTGAATATTTTAGGGGTCCATTTCTGAAGTTAATTTGTCCGGGAAATTCCCGAATGTGTCCTGGATCTTGCGGTAGTTGTGCGTTTTCATAATATCTCGGTTTGTGGTGATCACTTATTGATAACAATTGATATATGTTAAAATTTTAAGTTCAATTCTAAAAAAAAAAAATATATAAAAAATCTCTTTATACACATCAATGAGGCAGTTCTAATGAGTACCCACAACCCGGATTGTATCCAGGATGCCGGGGTATTAGTTCGTTTTCCTTAATATATCGACTTGCGAGAACGAAAAAAAAGACTGCACACCCCTTGTAAATCCTACTTTTCTCTGTATAAAGTTGGATTTACATGGGTTTCCATTACACAGCTTTCTGTGATGTCACACATGTTGCTGCTCACAAGACGGACACTGCCATTGATACGATGATGAATTCAGACCTAAACATATTCTATAAAACCAAATTTTGCACTTACGATTTTCACAGCAAATCATGTTATCAATATACTCAGGCATTTTGCAGAATCACCAGACTGGAATTTTTACGATTTTACAACTGAATGAATGAAGTCTTTCTACTATTTCAATCCAGGTAAGCAGCACACGCCAACTTATTATGAGTTAAAGCAATTAATTTAACACATTTTTAATCTCGTTAGAAAATCAATGGCCCGTAAAATCGCTCAAAGTCCGTACACCTAATTCATCGTCAGGAAGAAATGGATGCGCTTAAATTTCGTTGTTTAAGCAAACAGTATAGAACTAGATCAGATGTCGCATTTTGCGCCAAGATCAGACGCCAAGTTTTGCAGCGTCTGAGCATCATGGTCCGTCAATCAGTCAAAGTCCTTACATCTAATTCATTGGCAGCAAGAAATAGATGCGGTTAAATTTCGTCGTTGATTAAGCAAACAGTGTAGACCGAGATCAGACGTCGCACTTAGCGGCCCAGATCAGACGCCAAGGTTTGCGCAGCTACTGATCATAATGGTCCGTCAAAGTCCGTACACATAATTCATTGCTAGCAAGAAATGGATGCGGTTAAATTTCCTCGTTGTTTCAGCAAATAATGTAGACCCAGATCAGATGTAGCATTTTGCGGCCCAGATCAGATGACACGTTTTGCAGCGTCTGGTCATTTGAGTCTACACTGTTTGACTATGTCCCACAAATGGGACGCTAGGCATATATGGATTAAATATCTGGTTAAATATCTGATCTGCCAGTGGATCTACACTATCTGCCAATGTCCCACAAGTGGGACTCAAGGCATATATGGGTTAAACCTTTGATCAAGATCTACACTGTTTGCCAATGACCCAACAATGGGGCGCTAGGCATATATGTGTTAAACCGTTGACCAAGTTCTACACTGTTTGCCGTAATTAAAGATTCTTTGAGATCTTCTATAAATTAGTCATGTTGTGTGCACTCATTAGAACTGCCTCAATGAGGTGTATGAAAAGATTTTTTTTATATTCTTTTAGAACTGAACTTAAAATTTCAATATATATCAATCGTTATCAATTAGTGATCACCACAAACAGAGATACTATGAAAATGCACAACTACCCCAACATCCAGGACACAACCGGGTTTTTCCCGGACAAATTAACTTCAGAAATGGACCCCTAAAATATTCAAAATGAAAAATATCTTTTAATAATCTTTTAGAATGGAGCTAAAAATTTTATTTGATACTAATTTTATTAATTTTTGACCACCCGAAGTTGAGATATTAGGGTTAACGCACCACTACCCCAAAATCCAGGACAAAATCCGAGAATTTCCCGGACAAATGAACTAAATAAATGGACCCCTAAAACGTTTAAAAAGTAAATTATTTTTTCATAATCTTTTAGAATGTAGCTTAAAATTTTATTTGATACTAATTTTATTAATTTCTGACCATGCGAAGTGGAGATATTAGGGGTAACGCATCACTACCCCCCATTTCCCGGACATTTCCCGGACAGTTCCCGGCGATTTCACGGACAATTCCCGGACATTAGTGTTCGCCCAATTGTCATCGAGTTTACTTTTACACCGATTGGAAAACAGTTAGAATGGCGGACTCGGTTGAAAAGGTGTTGAAGTCGATCGGCCTGTCAGCACTCGTACCAAATTTCAGTGAGGCTAAAATTGGTAGTCTCGAATTAGCGAAACAGTTAACTAACGATGACCTTAAGTCCCTTGGACTTTCAACCATCGGGGACCAAATCCGCTTCAGAATGAATATTACAGCGGAAATATAGTAGCGTAAGCGAATTTCGCCAATAATCGAATTTCGCCAATTGTACATAAGATCGGTATTTCCGTGTGCGTGACGTCACAGGACATTACCAACTCGGGGAATCCTAAGGTCAAATTTACCGCCATCTGTCACTCATGTCAAACTGAGAAGAAATACCAATCCGAGAGGTAATACATAATTTCCTACCTGTAGCAATGTATTTCCCGCCATTTTGCTATGCCATTTCGTATCTCACATTTTTATTCTATTTCTCACGAGATTTGCAAGCTGCCAAAACAATCGCCAGCGTCTGTTTACGTTTTGACCTTTCTAGTATGGAACTGACATATCCGTATTTTAGTATTGGGGCTCTCAAAAGGGAAATTAATGAATCAACTATTTGGGGGTTCTTATCGATGTTTAATGGAACACTGTAAATTTTCACAAGAGTTTTGAATGTATGATTGTATTTAATTATTTGCTCTTAATTGTACATTTCCACCTTTGGCCAAAATAATAAATATGTGTCAAAGTATGTACTTTCTTCTCTTCTTTTACTTTTTTTAAGTTACCTCCTGCATAGGGAACACCTGGTATTGGGGGCTCGAATTTTACTCCAAACTTTTAATGACAACAAAGATGGTGGAATTCCATTGATATTAACATGATGATATTTTTTACATAATTTGACAAAAATGAATAGTTATCTGTTACATTCTGTTTGTCTTGCAAACCAAAGTTGTTCATATCACTCATGAAACACATTTCTATTCTGATAAAGATGATAGCGGATAATTTTACCCCCTCGGGTGCCCCTTTCATCAGGATTTCAAAAGTTGGCGAAATTCGCTTACTATTTTTCAAGATGGCGGATTTTGAGTGGTCGGAAATAGCGAAGGTTTAGATGATAGACATCGCTATTTTAATGCCGTAAAAGCTTCCCTTGTGTTGGATCAGGTCAGTATTTTTTGATGAAAGGGTTTTCTATCAGATAAATATGGGTTCATGCATACCGCACCAGTGTTTACGGTTACCTTGGCGAAATTCGATTACCCCAGTATAGTAATTTAAAACGTAAGTATATACATTTGATCCAAATTTCCGTCCGTTCGTTCGTACGTCCACATTTTAGCATTTGTGTCGATCCTGTTGTCACAGTTTATTTCTCAAGAACTAATTGTGCTAGAGTGTTGATACTTGGTACGTCTTTGCATCTAGGGATGACCACCCACATTTGACCTTGACCTATAGTTCACAGTTCACCTTTTTTGTTATTTTTACGTCAGTCCTGATGTCACAGTTTATTTCTCAAGGACTACTTGAGCTATAGCGTTAATACTTGGTATATTCTTGCAATGACCACCCTCATGTGGGTATCCATATTTGACCTTGACCAATATTTCATGGTTCACCGACATTGTTATTTTTACGTCAACCTTGATGTTACAGTTTATTTCTCAAGAAATACTTGAGCTAGAGTGTTGATACTTGGTACATCCTTGCATCTAGGGATGGCCAACCACACGTGGGTATCCATATTTGACCTTGACCTATATTTCATGTTTCACTGACTGTTATTTTTACGTCAACCCTGATGTAACAGTTTATTGAGCTAGAGTGTTTAAACTTGGTATGCACTTGCATCTACAGATAACCATGCACATGTGGGTACCCATATTTGACCTTGACCTACATTCTCAAGAACTAATGACCTTTGCCCCTGCAGGCGCGACACCACCTTCTGCGGAATTCTTGTTTTTATGTGTGATTCTTCAGTTGATTTATACCACAAGGATAATTTTCTGGGGAGATTTTGAGATACATGTACATGTATCTGCTTATTTTTCTGCCAAAAATCTCATTGAAACTGGTTTAATGGGAGAAAAAATCTCATTGAAAAATGTAACTTAGCTAAGTATTTAGCTAAAATATCTCGCTGAAAGTTCATAATTTCTCATTATGTTTGACTAAACGAGATATTTTCTCTCATGATATTCTGAGCCAGAATTATCCCTGTACCATTTTCTGTAGCAACACTTACCATTTCATCCCTTATGCACAGATAGAGTCCTAAGGCCTAAGAAAAGTTGCGTGTTTCAGGTAAGTTAACCCGACTGTGTCTAATTGTTTACCCCCTACCTTATTTTTTTTAAAGGATTTTAGGGGATTTTCCCATTTAAAAGTAGATTTTCTCTATCATCCCCATAAAAAATGAGTAAAATAAAAAAAAAATACCTACCTACCCTATTTTGAAATTTCATGTTACCTGAAACTGTCTTTCAAACACACACACACACACACATATATATGTACACACACATATACAACAATGTACCGATTTTGGAGAAAGATGAAAAAATGAAAGGCATTATTTCAAAAAAGAAGTTTATAAAGAGTAAGAGACAGCCCTACAACCTTAAGCGTCTACTTACTAAAGCAAAATTTACTTCAAAGTTTGACCATAAGGTGAAAAAAATGTAACAGACCGAACTGCGGCCTCTGCATTCATTTATTAGAAGGAAACTGTTTCACATTCAATTGTGGAACTAGATTCATAATCCATGAAGATATGTCATGCGATGTAAAAAACGTAATTTACGTAATGAAATGCAGGGGCTGTGGAGAGGAATACATAGGTGAAACCGGAACTTTCCTGCGTAATCGTGTCACAGTACACAACCAACACATCCGTGACCCAAAAACAAGAATGCTAAAAGTAAGTGAGCATATTGACAATTGTGCTAACACATTAGAGCCGAAATATAATATTTTCCCTTTCTATAAGATGTACACAGACAGTGTAACATTACGACGGTCAAAAGAAAAACTCTTTATAAACACATTGCTGCCAAAACTAAACAGGGCTTTTTAATGGGATGCGTGCCATCAAAGTATTCGTACACCGGAAACGTTATTTATTTGAAACGGAAACGTTAATTATGACGTTACGTTTCGTTGCTTAGTAATTTAAAATGTCTTCTTGATAATCTGTTGTAAATGCAGTGAAACCGCGGTAGAAGTTTACTGAAAATATCTATCTATCTATCTTCATATACTGAGTCGGTCAAACTTGGCCATTACCTCAGTTAATATAGTGTTAATTGGCAAACTCGGACTTATTGATTTTTCTTTATATATTCCTTGTATGTGAGACATTTGTTTTTAAACCTGAAAGTTACCGTACAAGAGTTACCGATGCCAAGGAAACAAACGACAGAATCTGCGAGCAATTCGCAGTTAACAATTCAACTGCCAGGAATAGAAGACAACACGAGTAGAAAAGATCCGCAACTAGACACATTAAAAGAGATAAGTAAAAAACTTTCTGTACTTATTGACACAGTTAATGATATGAAGGACAGTCTTGCTGATCTGAAAGATCAAACTTTATCAAAGACTGTAGCGGGAGTTCCAGACAATAATTGCGAACAATTAGGACAAACCCTGGAACAAATTAGGGCATATCTGGAGCGCATAAATGAACCCCAACCAGATACAGAGACAATAAGAGAATCTACCCCAGTAAATATCCTAATGGAAGAGGAGGCTCTTAGGATTAAAATGAAGATCTCAAATTTATGGGATCTTAATCTGAAAGCTAGACGATTAGCTTATTGGCAAGCTTATCGCAACGAAAATATAGCCAAAAAGTATGAAGAATGGTCAACACAAGAAAAAAGACAATTACGACCCAACCCGACTAACGTTGAGCTACCACGGCTTAATGAAAATTATGAAAATGGAGAACTTTATTTTTTAGGCCGAGGTCGGGGTCGGGGCAGAGGCCGGGGACGGGGCCGCGGCCGGAACCGCGGCCGGGGCCGAAGCCGAGGCCGCGGTCACTTGTCCAACGTACAATAGAAAAGAAAAAATTAAATGATATAACAATAATAAATTTATCTAACAGACAATTCAGTTCGGCAGAAATATCTTTATTAAATAAAGGCCTCAAATTTACCCCAACCCCACCAATTGGCAATCCTGACCAATTGAACGAAGATGTAAAGGAGTTTAATAGGAAACTCAGACTGGTAGAATACTTTGATGGCACCGAAGACACAGACATATCATTGGTAAGAAATAAAAGTAATTTCATACCACCATTTCAAAGAAATGAAGCCCTTGATAAATTCATTGAAACAGTTGAAGATTTTCCCAAAACCAAATCAAAAACCCAATTGAAACCAAATTTAACTAAACATGAATCAAATGCAGTAAAATCTTTAAAAAATGATGACACAATAATAATAAAAGAAGCTGATAAAGGAGGCGCTACCGTAATTATGGATAAAAGGCATTATCGAAAAATGATAGAATCCATAATTACAGACGCAAACTATTATGAAAAATTGTCAACTGACCCACATAAGGATACCTCGAAAAAATACAACAAATATTTAAAGAAGTATCAAAACCAATTAACTGAAAAAGAACTTGATTATTTACAAAACTTCGAGGTAAAAACAAGTCAGTTTTATGGTTTACCAAAAATTCACAAGAGCCATTCAATTAATGATAAATGCAAAAGCACAGTGTCTTCATACGTTGAAGTGAGCAATGTAACAGACTTAAAGCTACGGCCGATCGTAGCAGGGCCGGCATGTTTAACTCACAGGTTGAGCAACTTACTTGATATTCTTTTAAGACCTTACACAAAACACGTTAGAAGTAATCTACGTGACACAACTGATTTTCTAAACAACCTGCCAAAGCATATACCACCGAACACACTGCTGGTCTCATTTGATATAGAAGCACTATACTCGAACATTCCCCACGAATTAGGAATGGAGGCAGTAAAGTACTGGTTAGAAAAATATCCCGCGGAACGGAAAAGTCAAAGATTTTCGAATGATTTCATTATAGAAGGTATTCAATTCATTCTCGAGAACAATACATTCTCATTTGATAAAAACTTTTATAAACAAAACAAAGGTACAGCAATGGGCACGAAGTTCGCAACTGTTTATGCAACTCTTACCATAGGCTACCTTGAAGAAAAATTATATCAAGAGATCAACACGCTTTTCGGGAATGAGTTTGGAACCTATTGTATGACAAACTGGAAACGGTTTCTAGATGACTGCTTCGTTCCTTGGACAAAATCTAGCGAAGATTTAGCAACATTACACACTATCTTAAACAATTTACATAAAGATATCAGATTCACATTACAGTATAACAATAAGGAACAGTCTTTCCTAGATGTTTTGGTGAAAAATAACGAAGGAAAAATTGAAACTGATATTTTTTATAAAGAGACAGATAGTAAACAGTACCTACTGTTTAATTCTTGCCACCCTAGGCATACTAAGATAAATATACCATTCAATTTAGCACGTCGGCTAAGAACGATAATATCAGAAGAACAAACTTTACAGGTTCGCCTGCAGGAATTAAAATCTTTCCTCATTAAACAGAAATATCCTGAACCTGTAATAGATTGGGGGATAAAGAAAGCAATGGCGCTAGACAAGAATATCCTTAGAACCGTAAGGGTTAGGCAAGATGAGTGCATCCTCCCTTTCGTATCAACATTTAATCCAAAAGACCCGGAAATATTCCCGGTTATTATCAACAATGTACCGATTTTGGAGAAAGATGAAAAAATGAAAGGCATTATTTCAAAATACAAGTTTATAAAGAGTAAGAGACAGCCCTACAACCTTAAGCGTCTACTTACTAAAGCAAAATTTACTTCAAAGTTTGACCATAAGGTGAAAAAATGTAACAGACCGAACTGCGGCCTCTGCATTCATTTATTAGAAGGAAACTGTTTCACATTCAATTGTGGAACTAGATTCATAATCCATGAAGATATGTCATGCGATGTAAAAAACGTAATTTACGTAATGAAATGCAGGGGCTGTGGAGAGGAATACATAGGTGAAACCGGAACTTTCCTGCGTAATCGTGTCACAGTACACAACCAACACATCCGTGACCCAAAAACAAGAATGCTAAAAGTAAGTGAGCATATTGACAATTGTGCTAACACATTAGAGCCGAAATATAATATTTTCCCTTTCTATAAGATGTACACAGACAGTGTAACATTACGACGGTCAAAAGAAAAACTCTTTATAAACACATTGCTGCCAAAACTAAACAGGGCTTTTTAATGGGATGCGTGCCATCAAAGTATTCGTACACCGGAAACGTTATTTATTTGAAACGGAAACGTTAATTATGACGTTACGTTTCGTTGCTTAGTAATTTAAAATGTCTTCTTGATAATCTGTTGTAAATGCAGTGAAACCGCGGTAGAAGTTTACTGAAAATATCTATCTATCTATCTTCATATACTGAGTCGGTCAAACTTGGCCATTACCTCAGTTAATATAGTGTTAATTGGCAAACTCGGACTTATTGATTTTTCTTTATATATTCCTTGTATGTGAGACATTTGTTTTTAAACCTGAAAGTTACCGTACAAGAGTTACCGATGCCAAGGAAACAAACGACAGAATCTGCGAGCAATTCGCAGTTAACAATTCAACTGCCAGGAATAGAAGACAACACGAGTAGAAAAGATCCGCAACTAGACACATTAAAAGAGATAAGTAAAAAACTTTCTGTACTTATTGACACAGTTAATGATATGAAGGACAGTCTTGCTGATCTGAAAGATCAAACTTTATCAAAGACTGTAGCGGGAGTTCCAGACAATAATTGCGAACAATTAGGACAAACCCTGGAACAAATTAGGGCATATCTGGAGCGCATAAATGAACCCCAACCAGATACAGAGACAATAAGAGAATCTACCCCAGTAAATATCCTAATGGAAGAGGAGGCTCTTAGGATTAAAATGAAGATCTCAAATTTATGGGATCTTAATCTGAAAGCTAGACGATTAGCTTATTGGCAAGCTTATCGCAACGAAAATATAGCCAAAAAGTATGAAGAATGGTCAACACAAGAAAAAAGACAATTACGACCCAACCCGACTAACGTTGAGCTACCACGGCTTAATGAAAATTATGAAAATGGAGAACTTTATTTTTTAGGCCGAGGTCGGGGTCGGGGCAGAGGCCGGGGACGGGGCCGCGGCCGGAACCGCGGCCGGGGCCGAAGCCGAGGCCGCGGTCACCTGTCCAACGTACAATAGAAAAGAAAAAATTAAATGATATAACAATAATAAATTTATCTAACAGACAATTCAGTTCGGCAGAAATATCTTTATTAAATAAAGGCCTCAAATTTACCCCAACCCCACCAATTGGCAATCCTGACCAATTGAACGAAGATGTAAAGGAGTTTAATAGGAAACTCAGACTGGTAGAATACTTTGATGGCACCGAAGACACAGACATATCATTGGTAAGAAATAAAAGTAATTTCATACCACCATTTCAAAGAAATGAAGCCCTTGATAAATTCATTGAAACAGTTGAAGATTTTCCCAAAACCAAATCAAAAACCCAATTGAAACCAAATTTAACTAAACATGAATCAAATGCAGTAAAATCTTTAAAAAATGATGACACAATAATAATAAAAGAAGCTGATAAAGGAGGCGCTACCGTAATTATGGATAAAAGGCATTATCGAAAAATGATAGAATCCATAATTACAGACGCAAACTATTATGAAAAATTGTCAACTGACCCACATAAGGATACCTCGAAAAAATACAACAAATATTTAAAGAAGTATCAAAACCAATTAACTGAAAAAGAACTTGATTATTTACAAAACTTCGAGGTAAAAACAAGTCAGTTTTATGGTTTACCAAAAATTCACAAGAGCCAATCAATTAATGATAAATGCAAAAGCACAGTGTCTTCATACGTTGAAGTGAGCAATGTAACAGACTTAAAGCTACGGCCGATCGTAGCAGGGCCGGCATGTTTAACTCACAGGTTGAGCAACTTACTTGATATTCTTTTAAGACCTTACACAAAACACGTTAGAAGTAATCTACGTGACACAACTGATTTTCTAAACAACCTGCCAAAGCATATACCACCGAACACACTGCTGGTCTCATTTGATATAGAAGCACTATACTCGAACATTCCCCACGAATTAGGAATGGAGGCAGTAAAGTACTGGTTAGAAAAATATCCCGCGGAACGGAAAAGTCAAAGATTTTCGAATGATTTCATTATAGAAGGTATTCAATTCATTCTCGAGAACAATACATTCTCATTTGATAAAAACTTTTATAAACAAAACAAAGGTACAGCAATGGGCACGAAGTTCGCACCTGTTTATGCAACTCTTACCATAGGCTACCTTGAAGAAAAATTATATCAAGAGATCAACACGCTTTTCGGGAATGAGTTTGGAACCTATTTTATGACAAACTGGAAACGGTTTCTAGATGACTGTTTCGTTCCTTGGACAAAATCTAGCGAAGATTTAGCAACATTACACACTATCTTAAACAATTTACATAAAGATATCAGATTCACATTACAGTATAACAATAAGGAACAGTCTTTCCTAGATGTTTTGGTGAAAAATAACGAAGGAAAAATTAAAACTGATATTTTTTATAAAGAGACAGATAGTAAACAGTACCTACTGTTTAATTCTTGCCACCCTAGGCATACTAAGATAAATATACCATTCAATTTAGCACGTCGGCTAAGAACGATAATATCAGAAGAACAAACTTTACAGGTTCGCCTGCAGGAATTAAAATCTTTCCTCATTAAACAGAAATATCCTGAACCTGTAATAGATTGGGGGATAAAGAAAGCAATGGCGCTAGACAAGAATATCCTTAGAACCGTAAGGGTTAGGCAAGATGAGTGCATCCTCCCTTTCGTATCAACATTTAATCCAAAAGACCCAGAAATATTCCCGGTTATTATCAACAATGTACCGATTTTGGAGAAAGATGAAAAAATGAAAGGCATTATTTCAAAATACAAGTTTATAAAGAGTAAGAGACAGCCCTACAACCTTAAGCGTCTACTTACTAAAGCAAAATTTACTTCAAAGTTTGACCATAAGGTGAAAAAATGTAACAGACCGAACTGCGGCCTCTGCATTCATTTATTAGAAGGAAACTGTTTCACATTCAATTGTGGAACTAGATTCATAATCCATGAAGATATGTCATGCGATGTAAAAAACGTAATTTACGTAATGAAATGCAGGGGCTGTGGAGAGGAATACATAGGTGAAACCGGAACTTTCCTGCGTAATCGTGTCACAGTACACAACCAACACATCCGTGACCCAAAAACAAGAATGCTAAAAGTAAGTGAGCATATTGACAATTGTGCTAACACATTAGAGCCGAAATATAATATTTTCCCTTTCTATAAGATGTACACAGACAGTGTAACATTACGACGGTCAAAAGAAAAACTCTTTATAAACACATTGCTGCCAAAACTAAACAGGGCTTTTTAATGGGATGCGTGCCATCAAAGTATTCGTACACCGGAAACGTTATTTATTTGAAACGGAAACGTTAATTATGACGTTACGTTTCGTTGCTTAGTAATTTAAAATGTCTTCTTGATAATCTGTTGTAAATGCAGTGAAACCGCGGTAGAAGTTTACTGAAAATATCTATCTATCTATCTTCATATACTGAGTCGGTCAAACTTGGCCATTACCTCAGTTAATATAGTGTTAATTGGCAAACTCGGACTTATTGATTTTTCTTTATATATTCCTTGTATGTGAGACATTTGTTTTTAAACCTGAAAGTTACCGTACAAGAGTTACCGATGCCAAGGAAACAAACGACAGAATCTGCGAGCAATTCGCAGTTAACAATTCAACTGCCAGGAATAGAAGACAACACGAGTAGAAAAGATCCGCAACTAGACACATTAAAAGAGATAAGTAAAAAACTTTCTGTACTTATTGACACAGTTAATGATATGAAGGACAGTCTTGCTGATCTGAAAGATCAAACTTTATCAAAGACTGTAGCGGGAGTTCCAGACAATAATTGCGAACAATTAGGACAAACCCTGGAACAAATTAGGGCATATCTGGAGCGCATAAATGAACCCCAACCAGATACAGAGACAATAAGAGAATCTACCCCAGTAAATATCCTAATGGAAGAGGAGGCTCTTAGGATTAAAATGAAGATCTCAAATTTATGGGATCTTAATCTGAAAGCTAGACGATTAGCTTATTGGCAAGCTTATCGCAACGAAAATATAGCCAAAAAGTATGAAGAATGGTCAACACAAGAAAAAAGACAATTACGACCCAACCCGACTAACGTTGAGCTACCACGGCTTAATGAAAATTATGAAAATGGAGAACTTTATTTTTTAGGCCGAGGTCGGGGTCGGGGCAGAGGCCGGGGACGGGGCCGCGGCCGGAACCGCGGCCGGGGCCGAAGCCGAGGCCGCGGTCACCTGTCCAACGTACAATAGAAAAGAAAAAATTAAATGATATAACAATAATAAATTTATCTAACAGACAATTCAGTTCGGCAGAAATATCTTTATTAAATAAAGGCCTCAAATTTACCCCAACCCCACCAATTGGCAATCCTGACCAATTGAACGAAGATGTAAAGGAGTTTAATAGGAAACTCAGACTGGTAGAATACTTTGATGGCACCGAAGACACAGACATATCATTGGTAAGAAATAAAAGTAATTTCATACCACCATTTCAAAGAAATGAAGCCCTTGATAAATTCATTGAAACAGTTGAAGATTTTCCCAAAACCAAATCAAAAACCCAATTGAAACCAAATTTAACTAAACATGAATCAAATGCAGTAAAATCTTTAAAAAATGATGACACAATAATAATAAAAGAAGCTGATAAAGGAGGCGCTACCGTAATTATGGATAAAAGGCA
Organism: Lucinisca nassula; assembly: GCA_963580285.1. Lineage (NCBI taxonomy): Eukaryota > Metazoa > Mollusca > Bivalvia > Lucinida > Lucinidae > Lucinisca > Lucinisca nassula. The sequence goes on from CAUZLF010000551.1 coordinate 501,209, forward strand.
TTATCGAAAAATGATAGAATCCATAATTACAGACGCAAACTATTATGAAAAATTGTCAACTGACCCACATAAGGATACCTCGAAAAAATACAACAAATATTTAAAGAAGTATCAAAACCAATTAACTGAAAAAGAACTTGATTATTTACAAAACTTCGAGGTAAAAACAAGTCAGTTTTATGGTTTACCAAAAATTCACAAGAGCCAATCAATTAATGATAAATGCAAAAGCACAGTGTCTTCATACGTTGAAGTGAGCAATGTAACAGACTTAAAGCTACGGCCGATCGTAGCAGGGCCGGCATGTTTAACTCACAGGTTGAGCAACTTACTTGATATTCTTTTAAGACCTTACACAAAACACGTTAGAAGTAATCTACGTGACACAACTGATTTTCTAAACAACCTGCCAAAGCATATACCACCGAACACACTGCTGGTCTCATTTGATATAGAAGCACTATACTCGAACATTCCCCACGAATTAGGAATGGAGGCAGTAAAGTACTGGTTAGAAAAATATCCCGCGGAACGGAAAAGTCAAAGATTTTCGAATGATTTCATTATAGAAGGTATTCAATTCATTCTCGAGAACAATACATTCTCATTTGATAAAAACTTTTATAAACAAAACAAAGGTACAGCAATGGGCACGAAGTTCGCACCTGTTTATGCAACTCTTACCATAGGCTACCTTGAAGAAAAATTATATCAAGAGATCAACACGCTTTTCGGGAATGAGTTTGGAACCTATTTTATGACAAACTGGAAACGGTTTCTAGATGACTGCTTCGTTCCTTGGACAAAATCTAGCGAAGATTTAGCAACATTACACACTATCTTAAACAATTTACATAAAGATATCAGATTCACAATCCAGTATAACAATAAGGAACAGTCTTTCCTAGATGTTTTGGTGAAAAATAACGAAGGAAAAATTGAAACTGATATTTTTTATAAAGAGACAGATAGTAAACAGTACCTACTGTTTAATTCTTGCCACCCTAGGCATACTAAGATAAATATACCATTCAATTTAGCACGTCGGCTAAGAACGATAATATCAGAAGAACAAACTTTACAGGTTCGCCTGCAGGAATTAAAATCTTTCCTCATTAAACAGAAATATCCTGAACCTGTAATAGATTGGGGGATAAAGAAAGCAATGGCGCTAGACAAGAATATCCTTAGAACCGTAAGGGTTAGGCAAGATGAGTGCATCCTCCCTTTCGTATCAACATTTAATCCAAAAGACCCGGAAATATTCCCGGTTATTATCAACAATGTACCGATTTTGGAGAAAGATGAAAAAATGAAAGGCATTATTTCAAAATACAAGTTTATAAAGAGTAAGAGACAGCCCTACAACCTTAAGCGTCTACTTACTAAAGCAAAATTTACTTCAAAGTTTGACCATAAGGTGAAAAAATGTAACAGACCGAACTGCGGCCTCTGCATTCATTTATTAGAAGGAAACTGTTTCACATTCAATTGTGGAACTAGATTCATAATCCATGAAGATATGTCATGCGATGTAAAAAACGTAATTTACGTAATGAAATGCAGGGGCTGTGGAGAGGAATACATAGGTGAAACCGGAACTTTCCTTCGTAATCGTGTCACAGTACACAACCAACACATCCGTGACCCAAAAACAAGAATGCTAAAAGTAAGTGAGCATATTGACAATTGTGCTAACACATTAGAGCCGAAATATAATATTTTCCCTTTCTATAAGATGTACACAGACAGTGTAACATTACGACGGTCAAAAGAAAAACTCTTTATAAACACATTGCTGCCAAAACTAAACAGGGCTTTTTAATGGGATGCGTGCCATCAAAGTATTCGTACACCGGAAACGTTATTTATTTGAAACGGAAACGTTAATTATGACGTTACGTTTCGTTGCTTAGTAATTTAAAATGTCTTCTTGATAATCTGTTGTAAATGCAGTGAAACCGCGGTAGAAGTTTACTGAAAATATCTATCTATCTATCTTCATATACTGAGTCGGTCAAACTTAGAAATTGGTCATGATATGGGGTGGTCGTGTCTAAACCGAGATAAGTGGCGCAAAATTTTAACCGAGATATGAGGCATATATACTATATATATATAAAGCCCCACATTGCAATTTATATATGTCGCCCCACAAACATAATGTTCACGAAAATGTAAATCCTTCGTTTTATGTGTTTTGTTTAGTTCCATTACGCAAGCCAGATATCGTTGATCTCTATATCTATACATTTTTTACCTAGCTAAGTGGTAGAAAATGTTAACCCAGATATGAGGCATATATATATTAAACATATATAGAGCCCCACAATACCAACCCAGATATGAGGCATGTATATATTATACATATATAAAGCCCCACAATACCCTTTATATATGTCGCCCCACAAACATTACGTTCATGAAAAATACAAAAAATCCTTGTTTTTATTCGTCTTCTCTAGTGCCATACATCCGCGAATTTCGTAAACGCGTATGCCTCTACGTTACGTGGTTCGGAGTAAAGCCTCAGTCTCACCGCTACGTAGTGAGGGCTATGCTTTACTACATGTACATTAATTTTGCGCCGTTTTGTAGGGAAGCGATACCAAGCAATAACTACAAACAAAAAAAAAAACCTGAAACGTAATTAAACGTAGAATAAAACGTAGCAAATATATTAAGGCGTAGGAAACCGATTGTTATGCGTATTATCGCGCTATACTGCTTTTACGTTTTCATACGTATTGACGTTTTAGTGCGTTTCTTTTCGTACGGGTTTTTGCAAGGTATACGCTACGCTAAGAATTTTAAAGCAAACGCAGTTGGGTCACATATTTAGCCATATACATGTATAACCGTGTGCACTTCGCTCGAAATAGCAATTTTGTGGGAAAGTTACTGTCCTGTTGGCTATCCGCTAGATTTCATGATCAATCTTACCGAAAGAATGTTGCCGACCCCAGCAGGTATCGAACCCGCGTCCTCCTGATCAGCAGTCAGACGTGCGTACGACTGAGCTATAGAGGCCGGCGAATACTTTTGTATCACAAAAATTAATCCTGCCCGCGCCCATCAGGCCTGACGAAATAGATGGGCTGCATGATGCTTCAAACGAGTACTGGTAAGCGGCTTAGATAATCTAAGCCTGCCCAGGCAATGCGGTGCGAGTCGGACCGTCCATGCTTAGACACATTATGGGTTTCATTGGGTGGCACGGCTTGAGATGTCATTTCATCTCAATGTCGGGTAAAAGTCCCACAAAATTGGACGCAAGGTCTCCAAAATGACCTTTACAGTGTTGACGGGGACGTTAAACCTCAGATCAAACAAACAAAATCTCAACAATTAAATTCAATTTTTGGTCGATTGTTTGTCAAACGACCCGAAGTTATAATGGGTATTAGGTTTTCTTTGCTTAAGTCCACGTGGTTTTAACAAATTTATAGGAAAATAGCCGCGTTGAGGTCAGAGTATTGCGTCAGAGTGGTATCTATAGAATTTGGACTGGAATCAAGTGTTGTGTTTGACAACCAGTGTAGACACAGATCAGACGCCGTTGAACGCGATGTCTGATCATGGTCTACCGTGTTTGCTTACGTACGCGATATCGTATCAGGGTCTATACAAATATCTTACAATGCAGGTCTGTAAAAGTTAGTGTTGACGGGGACGTTAAACTTTAAATCAAACAAGTAAAACTGTAAAAGTTAAGCGAAATGGCAACAGTTTACTTACCGTTCAGGATCATTTTCCAACCTAGACTCAGATACAAGTGCTTCAGTGCTTTGATTTATAAAAGCTTGACATTTTTCATTATTTCGGCTGCAAATGTAGATTGCGGGTGCTCGTTAGAATCATCCGCAATGGTTCAGTGGTAGTTTTTTACGAATGTAGGAAAAAAAGTCACAGGGGGGAAAAAGTTTGGGAAAAACAGTCACGGAAAAACAAGTCACAAAATTTGTTTGAATAATGTTTTCATTAGTGTTATGTGAGTAGCTTACTGAAAAGCATGATTCAAAATTAAGTGTTGACAACGACGAACAACTACAGGCAACGGAGTATTCCATCCTTGTTGATCCCTTAGAGTCTTCACATTTCTGTATTACGCCCGTGCCACTGCTAAAATGTCATCTTTCATGTCAGATATAACATAAGTTAGATGGAAACTTTTGACAGTCTTTGTTATTTTAGCCTAAATATAGACTATGGGTCGTTGTTAGGACAGCCTCAATGGGGTGGTGCAATCTATGTTTTTGAACCGTAAATAAGGCATATAATGACTGTTATGTGGGGAATCTAAGAAATCTACTCCCATATATATGCTACACGCCGAGCTTGGTTGCATACCCGTTGACATTAAAATTAAAAACCGTATGATAGGCTGTTGGTTGAATATTGTAAACGGTAAAGAAACAAAGCTATCACAATTACTATACACTATTCTACATGACGAGTATAACAAAGGCAGTTGTCATCACAAGTGGATACACTGCATAAAAGAAATACTTATCTCTGTCGGGCGATTCGACCTCTTCAACAAGGATGTAATTGAGAACCCCAAATTAGTTAAGTCACAGATATCTAAAACTTTGCATGATCTCTACATACAGGAATGGCACACTAAGGTTAATGCTTCATCAAAGGGTAGAACATATTATCTTTTTAAACAAAACATAATGTTAGAAGATTACCTAATTACGCTCAACAAAAAACACTGTTCTACTCTGTTAAAGTTTCGATTCAGCAATCATCGTCTCCCAGTTGAAACTGGCCGCTGGGAAAATATCCCTCTAGCAGAGAGAAAATGTCACATATGTAAAGCAAATGATATTGGAGATGAGTTTCATTATTTGTTCGTATGTGAGTATTTTAAGTTTGAAAGAAAAGAATATCTTAAACCTTATTTCTATAGGAGACCTAACATTATAAAATTCAAGGAACTGTTAACATCTAAAAATGTTAAACAACTCCTTAAGTTATCCAAATTTGCAGAACTTATTATGAAATGTGTTTCACATTGTAACAGTTAAATTGTTCAGTCTCCCATTACCTTTCGAAATGACTGCATTTCGACCATGAAAACACACCTATCAAATCTTACAACGGATAATGAAGATTTTCAGATGAAAGATTCTGATATTTTTTTTTTTTTTCGGCCCGGGCATGGGTTGTGGGTGCTCGTTAGAGCCGCCTCGGCAAGGCGGTTTTAACGGATAGCCGCGGCTTGTGGGTTTGGGCGGAAATGGGAAAATAATGTATACTCCTGTAAACCCCAGTTTTACTTTGAAGGACGAGCGTAAATGGGCCAAAATTATATAGGCGTGTTTTCGTGATGCTTTCGTTATTTTGTCATTTACTTGTTCATGTATGTGCATGTGTGTAAATGTTTATACAAATTCATTCTCTTACGCCACCTGTGAGTGGCCTGAGAAGCAGTTAGTTAAATAAAGTTTTGTTCTGTTCTGTTCTGTTATATGAGGTTCTTATTGATAAGTTCGAATCCAGAATATTGGCAATGACTAACGAGGACTGACCACGGAGTTTCCCATCTTTTAAGACACTTAAGAGTCTTTACATTACAATTACATAACGAAAACAGGCCTATATAATTTTGACCCCCCTTGAACCCCACTTTTATATAGTAAAACTGGGGTTTACAGGGGTAAACCTTATTTTTCTTATTCCTGCTCTATAGATTGTGGGTACTCGTTAGAACCGCCTCGATGAGGCGGTGCTAACGAGTGCCCACAATCTATATTTTGAGCAGAAATAAGAAACATATCACAATTTTTCATCTTGAACTTTTTATTTTTTCGGCGATAAAGGTGGCAATGTATTTGTATAGGCGTGTTTGCGTAATGATACGCCCGTGATATTAAACTTAGCTAGAAGTAGCATTTTTCGGATGAACGCATTTTTTCTTATTTCTGTCACAAATATACATCGTGGGTGCTGAATCGAACCGGCTCAGTTAGATGCTTCTAACAGGTACCCACAATCTATATTTATAAGCAAAAATGAGGACTGTAATGGATAATCCGTAAACCCCATTTTTCTATATATAGGTTTGGGTTTACCGGGGTATATGCAACAAATTAGGTAGACAGGACCAATATTCACACCTTTGAGCAAGTTATATAAACACTGAACTAATTGACAATAACCAACCATCTTTAACATGGCATCAGAAAAATTGATTAATGTACAATCTTTTATCAGTGGATTTTTTTTCTATATTTTTTATTTGTGAATTTTTTCCGTGATTTTTTTTCCTGTGACCAGTTTTTACTACCTCATATTAACTTGCCTGTGCATCGAATAACCTTGTAAAATGATCTTATTTTAATCAAACATTATTTGCGAAATTAAATTTTCTTTTGTAGTTTTATATATTTATTATTTTTATTTCTTTTTTATTTATTTATTTTTATTTTTGTATTTATTTTTATGTATTTGGAGACAGTATAAAAGAGTCCTGGCAATGCATTTTCTACACTTATTACATCCAGCAAAGACACATATCAGCCTAAACATCTGGGTTGTCTGATTGGAGTCCTCACTAGGTGCACGAAGAAACAATGGGTCCTACTAAGCATGCCCAAGGAAATTGGTGTGAGTCAGACCGTCCAGTGCATATTAGCCTTTTGGTTTCATTTGGCGGCAGGGCTTGAGCTTTGTCGGGTAAAAGTCCTACAACATTGAAAGGAACGTCTCCAAAATGACCCTTTTAGAGTTTACGGGGACGTTCAATCTCAATTCAGTAAAAAAAAAATAAATAAACAAAATAAAAAAAAAAAAAAAAAAACTACCCATAATGCGCATCGCGAATGTAGACCTTGCTGTGTTCAGGCTGATTAGTGATGATTATCGTCGATAAAGCAGGTGTCAGTTTCGTAATCGTGTGTATAACGAGCGTTGCTGAGATTTTGACACTCTACCGCAAACGTGTCATGCTATAATTCTTTCCTATCAATCGACCTTTTGTGTATTTTGAGTTTTACGTCCCATCAACAGCTAAGGTCATACGGAGACAAGCCTCGGACTATTCCGAACGTCTCGAACACGCGACGCAGACAATGACCTTTGTACTAAGGCATTAAACTGTATATAACAATGCAAAATGCTTCTTGTTTTTGTTTTATTTATTTATTTATTTTTTTTTTTTTTTTTTTTTTTTGCATAAACCTGATGCATTTGTTTTGGCTAAAGCATTTATCCAAAGCAAATACATGTTTTAACTTTCATTCTGTTCTTACTGACTTTGTTTTATTGTTTTAATTTTCTTGTCTTCTTTTCTGGTTTTAATCCTCGTAAATATCGGACAGGAAATTCCCTTCTTGTGTCGGGGTTGGCGATGCTGTTCGGAAAGAAAGGCACTGGAAAAGGCTAATGGAAATAAAGTCACAGATAAAACTTAAAAAAAAGTCACAAATAGAAAAAATAGAAATCATCCATTTTCAAAATATATAATGAGTAAATAAAAGTAACGTCAACACCTGCAAACCCGACATTTCCCGGTGTCAAACCCTTTGGCCTAAAGATAACAAGAAAACCTGAAATGGAAATCGTTGCCTATTTATCACTGTTTATTCTCTCTGCTGCATCTTCTTACAAACTTTTTTAAAAATACTTTTTTTTTGGCCAACAGTAATCATTGTAGACCCAGATCAGATTGCTTCACGAAGAGGAACAAAATATGAAAAAATACGAATACCCCCTGTAAGCCCTACTTTTTATGCCCCCGCCTTTCGAAAAATGGTGGAAGGGCATATAGCATTGCCACTGTCCGTCAGTCCGTTCGTCCATCCGAAACTTAAAAAGGCGAAGTTGGTTGGTTGATTTGTGGTTTAACGTCCCCGTCAACACTGTAAAGGTCATTTTGGAGACGTTGCTTCCGATTTTATGGGACTTTTACCCGACATTGAGATGAAATGGCATCTCAAGACGTGTCGCCCAATGAAACGAATAGGGTTTATTAGCATGGACGGTCCGCATCGCACCGCGCTTCCTGGACAGGCTTAGATCCTCTAAGCGGTTAACCAGTAGTAGTGTGCGGGCCGAATTCAGCTCTGCGTGGAAGCATCATGCATCCAATAGATTTCTTCAAGCCCCTATGGGCGGGGGCCGGCTTAAACGAAGTCAATAACATATTTTGGGATGGATTTTGAAATTACTTTGTAGAATTGTTAATTATTATGAGACGATGTGTCACGTGCAAGACCCAGGTCAGTACCGCCAAGGTCAAGGACATACTTAGAGGTCAAAGTTCCAAAAAGGGTCCGAAACTTAAACGCAGTCAATAACTTTCTTATTCTAAATGGATTTTGAAATTACTTGGCAGAAATGTTGGGCATCATGAGACAATCTGTCTGACACTAAACCAAGGTCCTTATCGCCAAGGTCAATGTCATACTTAGAGGTCAAATGTGGAAAAAAGGGTCCAAAACTTAAACACCGTCAATAACTTTCTATGGATTAATACGAACATAGGCATATTTTCACGCGGGGGCATCCGTGTCCTTTGGACGCATTTCTAGTCTCTTCATAAAATGGGGGTTAGAGTGGTGTTCATTGCTCGGACTTGTTAACATTATGAATGGTTGTGATTATCACCAACAATTCTAAGAAAAACAAGATAAAAACCATTTCTGTGACTTTTCTTCCATTATTTATTTCCTACCCAAACCTGTGACTTTTTTCCGTTACTTTTTTCTTGTGCCTTTCGCTCCTTTATTCCTTCCTGCTGCATAATAAACGTAGATTGTCGCTGCATATACATGAGCTGTGAAAAGCGGGATTTTGAAATTACAACATGACGGTTCATCATCATCGTCGTCCTCGTGGCCGTTATGGTCGTCGTCATCATCATTATGCTATATGACGACATTCCACAAATAGCAGTCTCACTTAAATCCATGTTTCAGATATATCAGGAACAGATTACCTCAGAACTATAACGCAGCCAGAATTGTTGCTCTTGTTCACACTTGATTTGTAAACTTTATCCAGTTCACGTACTGAACCCCTCACAAACCCACTTTATGTAGGCAAAGTGAGTTTTGCAATGTTATATATTTTTATTCATGCTGCTGTCACACATACATCCGAGTCAACACTATTTAGGTCATTTTGGAGACGTTGTTTCCGATTATGTGGATATTTTTAACATCCCAAAGAAACCGCAGGGGTTTAAGGCTCGGTCAGATTCGCACCAATATGTCTGGGCAGGCTTTGACCTTCTACGCGGTTTACGAAAACTAGAATGTTCAGTCGGTTTCTGCTCTGAGCAGTCCAGTCTTAATCTATTTCTTCCAGCTCCAATGGGTGGGGTGAGGACACATGAGATACTATGTTTTGAGCAAAAATAAGAACGAAGTATGTTAACGTAGTGCGAGTATCGCAGGCGACGATATTTTGACACAGACGTTTAAACTACCAGGGTAGGCTGAAAAGTTCTGAGCCTGACCAAGAAGCAGGCATCGAACAGCCATGAAATTTTGTATTCATTAAATCCAGACCTTTATTACTTGATTTGACTCAAATGAGTTCAAGTTTACCTGCAATAACGTAGAAATTCTAGACTTTGAAAATTGATACTAGCACGTTTTTGAGGAAATGGACAAAATCTGGCATCGTGGTGTCATCAAGTACCTCCATAAAAATGGGTTAGCTCCTAAGGGCATTCATGCCGATATGGTTGCTACATTAGGGGATGATGCTCCTTCGTATGCAACCGTGAAAAGGTGGGCAGCAAATTTTAAGATGGCAAGGACAGCATTGAAGATGATGACTGGTGTGGACGACCCACAACGGCAACAACTGAGGAAACCATCAGCCAAGTGCACAGGGCCGTGATGGATGACAGGCGTTTAACTGTGAATCAGTTAGCTAGCACTGTTGGCATCTCCCGTGAACGAGTAGAGAATATTCTACACAGTGAATTAGGAATGTCGAAGGTTTCCGCCAGATGGGTGCCACGGCTTTTGACACCTGACCAAAAGTTGACCAGACTGAACCTGTCACAAGCCAACTTGGCTATTTTTGAAGCAGACCAAGATGGTTTTCTTGGCCGTTTTGTCACTCAGGATGAGTGTTGGGTTCATCACTTTGAGCCACAGACCAAAAGACAATCCATGCAATGGAAGCACCCTGGCTCACCCCCTCCAAGGAAGGCAAAGGTCGTCTCCTCTGCAGGGAAGGTGATGGCATCAGTGTTCTTGGATGCCAAGGGCATAATATTCATAGATTACTTTCAAAAGGGCAGAACAATTAATGGGGAGTATTATGCAGATCTGCTAAAACAATTGCGAAAAGCAATTAAGGCTAAACGACCCGGAAAATTGACATAAGGGGTCTTGTTCCATCAGGACAATGCGCCTGCTCATAAATCGGTTGTCGCAATGGCTGCTGCGCATGACTGTGGCTTCACACTTGTCGATCACCCTCCGTATTCACCTGATCTAGTTCCATCAGATTATTTCCTGTTTCCAAACATGAAAAAGCACTTGGCTTGGCAGCATTATCGGTCAGACGAGGAGGTGATAGCTTCTGTGGAGGAGTTTTTCAGGGACCAAGATGAGACCTTCTATACCACTGGGATCCAAGGACTCCAGCATCGCTGGAGGAAGTGTGTTGACAGGAAGGGAGACTATGTTGAAAAATAAGGCACTTTCAGCATGGACAAACCATTGGATCTTGGTCAGGCTCAGAACTTTTCAGCCTACCCTCGTATCAAGTACCAAGTCCGTGTAATAACTTCTCTTGTAGACCCCACTTCATATGAAAACTAGGTCTCACACAGATGCATTTTTTCATTATTTAATTCGATAACACAAACGTATGTTAAAAAGAGGATATTACACGAGTGGGCATTTCATAATATTTACATTTCCAGTGTAAAGTCTAATGTAAACCTATAGAAAACAATTGCATTCATACTTCCATGAACGCATCGAATCACATGATTTTCAGTGACGTTAAATGACGTCATTCTAAACCATTGTTCTCTACGGGCGTTGATGACGTCAACGCTGATCCGTTGTTTGTAGAAAAACAGCGTGTAAATGTTTTTTCAGCTTCAAAATGTTGCCCTACAAGCATGTTTTCGCCCAGTGATGAGGGGCAAATAATGTAAATATAAAAAATAAACTTAATTTTACTGCTTTTCATGAAAGTATGAACGACAGTGGGTCGCTAGCAGAGTTTACATGAACCCCTTCGGGGTTCATTTACTTTGCACGCGACCAACTGCGTTCATACTTCCATGAACTGCAGAAAAATAAATTTCATTTCTTAATTAAATTTATAAACGAGCCTTTGGCGAGTTTCATACATTTCATATAAAATGACCGCTCATGTAAGGTTCTTTTTATCATATGGACACTTTAAATTGGATTTCATCGCCCTTAAATTTGACAAAAAAATCCACATAAATGCATGGCTGACATGGACGTCGTCCTGGCGTTACCGCTAAAGCGTTACCGCTAAAATGTTGTTTCACGTGTGGTCATACGATTTTTATTACACGACGTTATCCACTGCTTATCAACTTCGTCATAGGATAAAAAGAGGATCTTACATGAATGTTCATGTATTATTGAATTTATTAAATGAATTGAGAAAAGGGATAAAATGCGAGGCTTGCCGAATATTTATCCCTTTTCCTCAACGAGTTTAAAGAATTCAGTAATACATGAGCACGAATGCACGCTTCTATTTATCATATGCCATTTAAAACGCATTTTATTCACGATTGTTTTACAAAGATATGAATATTCCGCTATTAGTAAACGCGACGTCGTTAAGGACGTCGTACATGCAACGTAACGGGGCTCATCTTACTAATTTGCATATTTACTCGTAATCCACTAGTGGATTACGGAATTGATTACATGGCGTTATTACACTCTTAGACGCGACGTCATATGATAAATACAGATCATTCATTCTCCTATTCGAAATATAGAATTTATAAACCTCTGGGGGTAAACCAATCCGATAAAGAAACGAGTGCGAAGCACGAGTTTCTTTACCAGATTGTTTTACCTCCAGAGGTTTAAACATCCCATATTTTAGAATAGGAAAAATGAATAATATGTATTTTACATGCACTTCCATAGACTTTTAGAACAGTTTGGATCTTGAATTTTGGATCTGAATTCCCGTTCAATTGACTGTTTACAGCTCAGGTTAACGGTTCAATCAGCACAGTGCTACAGAAGCTGGGAGGGAAAAAACTGGATGGGCGCCATTATGAAAGCGCTTTATACAGTTTTGAACCCCAAAAGAAGAAACAAAGCCTCCGCCCATCGGGATTTGAAGAAATAGATTGGCTGCGTGATGCTTCCACGCAGAGCTAAAACCAATCCGCCTAGGAGTACTGGTAAGCCGCTTTGAGGATCTAAGCCTGCCCGGGCAAAGTGCTGCGAGTGTCGGACAGTCCATGCTTGTAAACCCTATTAGTTTCATAGGGCGGCAGGGTTTGAGGTGTCATTTCATCCCAATGTCGGGAAAAAGTCCCACAAAATTTGAAGCAACGTCTCATAAATGACCTTTAAAGTGTTGACGGAGACGTTAAACCTCCAACCAAACAAATAAAAAAGGGGTTTAGTAATACAACAAATTAATTGTGAGATCAAACATGCTATTCAATGACCATATCCCTGTTTTCTTTTTTCAGCGTTGCATCCGACTCAAACGCCACGTATTATGAACGTATGTTGATATCGTTTCAGACGTCATTGCAATGACGCAATGAATAACGTCGACAGGACTGAAACTTTCCCGCGTTTGTATATACCGATTTCACCGCAAAAGCGGTATCTTGTATCTTTCATATAAAGTAGTTCCAGCTAAAGGGCTCAGAGGAAATATTTCTGCTTAGAAAAGTTAAGTCATCATGGTAGAAATCATAGTATAGGGCCAATATCTCTTTTATGCATGTAATATACTGATTTATCATTATTTGGCGTTGCGTTTAAGAATGCAAGGTACCTAAAAGTTTCCAAGACTCTTTCTAGACTGTCTGTGTCTTACCTGGTCGCAAAATGCAACAACAGGTTTCCACAAGGGTTTTCTTTATTAATTATGTTAACTAGTCCGTGAAATGAATACCCTCTAAACCCCACTTTATGTAGAGAAAACGGGGCTTTACAGGGGTATACACTATCTTGCTTATTTCTGCTCCAAGACATAGGTTGTGGGAATTCGTTACAATCGCCTCAATGAGGCGGTTCTAACGAGCATCACAACCTGTGTTCTGAGTATAATTAAGGCGTAACTATACCACATGTAGTGACACAGAGGCCTTTCTGATATTTAATCTTCATCAGTTCATCAGTGTGTCTCAGCCCCAAAGTTCTGAAACCGAAACGGATGATGGACAAGACCCGGCAAACACAGCCCCCCCCCCCCCCAACCCTTTGGGCACACACCGACCAACGTACCTAATGAGACAGGTCAACTGGAGGCATCATGCAAGAGACGCCTACCCTAGGACATATAGGCTTCCCCCACCGAGCCAACATCAGCAAACATGGCCCACACTCCACGAAGTCCGGGGCATCAGGAAGGAGATGTCCAAAGTAGCGAGACTTGCAAAAAAAAGATATAACAAAAAGTGACAACCAAATCCGTTAAGATACATGTCTCACCTGACAAGTCTTAGTTTTAGAAAAATTAGAATTTTATTCTGCCAAAAAGAAATAAAAGTATAACAATAATATAGTTATTTAAATCAGTATTTGAGTTCTGACGTCAGCACCGCATTCAATCTCAGCACTAAGGAACTGATACAGAGCTGATGATACCATCGGGGACGAACGAATCATCCACCAGCAGAGATACCGACCCGCTGGTTGCAATTAAGGCGTAATAAGAAACATATAACAAATAAAGTAGCCTTTTTAGAGGAATGAAAGAATGCACTAGCTCACACGTGTACATTATCGTAATGGATTGACTGCGCTTTCTTGAAGTCTTCAACTTCTGCAAAAAGGTTTGATCACATGATCATGAATACCTTGTTTGGTTTGGTTTGGAATGCATTCGAGGCTGCCAGTTTATCCAATGTTGAAGTTTTATTTTAGAAATAAAGGTAATGGTTGATTTGTAAACACTCGTACAGTAACACCAAACCAAATTACACATGACTCTTTTTCTATAGTATGTGTTCAACAACCGATCAGTCTCATACGGAACCCTGGAAGGGACAAGCAATTTATTTAATATGTTGTGTGCACACGATATAATCCTGTTTGCACAACATAGATCTTGTGTGGACAACATAAAATATTGTGCACACAACTTATTATCTTGTTCGCACAAGATATTATCTTGTAATCACACGTTATTATCTTGTTCGCCTATTATCTTGTTTCACAACATAGATCTTGTGCAAAAAAACATAATATCTAGTGCGTTCAAGAAATTATCTTGTTCGCACAACTTAATATCTTGTGTGGACAACATACTATCGCACAAGATATTATCTTGCGCTCACAAGTTATTAAATTGTTCGCATATTATCTTGTTTGCACAACATAGATCTTGTGCAGACAACATAATATCTCGTGCGTACAAGATATTGTCTTGTTCGCACAACTTAGTTAGCACAATTTAATCAGGCGCATAAGATACTATGTTGTCCGCACAAGATCTATGTTGTGTAAACAAGATAATATACTGTGCGAACAAGATAGTATACTGTGCGCACATGATATTTAGTTGTGCGAATAACATATTATCTTGTGGGCACAAGATAATATCTTGTTCGCACAACTTAATATCGTGTTCGCTAAACATAATAAAAGAAATACATGTCTCTTCCCAGGTTACGTAGTCTGAGGTACTAGTCCATACATATAATTGGAAACTTAAATACAATAAAATTTGACAAAACAAAATGGAGGAAAATGAGCAATAAGTGTAAGCCTTAAGTAGTTGCCCAATATTCGCATCAATATCTAGAACGAAAAAATATATATAGCTTGGATCACCTTGGCAAAATAGCCTCTAACCCTTATCCTGCGGAAAATGACAACCTCTATCTTGAAAACAGTGCATTATCCAGATCAGATGGCTTTCGAAGTTGCCATCTGATCAAGATCTCCAGGTACCCATACAACACATAGCAAAGCCTTTTCGGACTACATGAATGCACTGGCTGATCTGAGCTGCATACACTCAAAAACATTTTCACATAGCGCAGTCCGAAACGTTCCCGTCAACACTATTTAGGTTATTTTGGAGGGGCTGCTTCCTATTTTGGGGGTCTTTTACCAGACATTGTGATGGAATTACATCTCAAGCCCTGCCACCCAGTGAAACCTACATGGTTTTTATTGATGGAACAGTCCGACTCACACAACTTTGCCTAAGACCTTCTAAGAGGTTTACCAGTACTCATGTGCGGTCGGGTTCAGCTCTGCGTGGAAGCATCATGCAGCCCAATCTATTTCTCGAAGCCCCGATGTGCGGGGACCAAGTCCGAATACGTAAAAAAGTGCCGGTTTCGTTAACTAGTATAAATGCCACAAAATATGAAACCAGTGACCCAGCAGACTGCCGTGTTCATTACTTAAAGATCCATGCAAGGCAAATCCTTGTTGATCCGATTTTGAAAAGAGCAAAGTTTGTTTGTGCTGAGATTTTACGTCCCCGTCAACACTATTTAGGTCATTTTGGAGACGTTGCTTCTGATTGTGAAGGACTTTTACCCGTCAATAGATAAAATGACATCTCAAGCCCTGCCACCAAATGCTACCAAAATGGTTTATATGTAAAGACGGTCCGACTCCTACCACTTTGTGGTTTACCAGTACGGTCTGTTTAAGCTCGGCGTGGAAGCACCGTGCAGCCCAATCTATTTCTCCAAGCCTCGATGGGCGGGGACGTAAATTAGAGTAGAAGTAGCAGTGGTAGTTGTAGGAGTAGCAGCAGCAGCAGCCCTACCACTCAAAGAAACCGCTGGGGTTTAAAGAGCGGTCTGACTCGCACCACTTTTTCTGGGCAGGCTTAGTCGTGAGCCGTTTCTCAGCAGTTTCAGCTCTGCGCGGAAGCAACAGCAGCCGAATCTAATAAAGAACATGGTGAACGATACATTGATTTTTATGAGTGCTGACGCAGATCAACATAGAAAACTCGCGTAAAATACATTATAAACCTAACTTTGTTATAGAATAAAGTAGGTCTCTTGTCAAGAACTGTTCCCCCCCCCCACCCCCCCCCCCACCCCCCCCCCCAAAAAAAAAAAAAAAAAAAACTGCACTTCGATATGATAACACCCTTATGAAACGTAAATCGGAGTTTACAAGTGTTAACTTGTCAAAACCTTTACATAAGGAAGAGTAGAACGTTTGTGGTGTTTTTGCCTTCTTTAAAGGAGAAGTGACGCCTTAAAGTCCCCATCGAATGAGGGTGACGGTTTTTAAATGCTATTCGCACCATCGTTTAATACACTGAAAAAATGCCTCAATAATAAATTGAAGGTAAGGCTAATTTGTTTTAATGATATCTTTGTCATATAATTTGGCCTTTAAGTAAAGGAACTTAATTCCTTCCAAAATGTTTTGAATACCCAGGTGGGCTAAAATAGACGCTGTTTCATTCCTTCCTGGTATATCTGCTTCATCTCTCTAAACACCACATTACATAGAGCAAACTGGGATTTATAGGGGCATTCACTATTTTGCTTATTTCGGCTCCAGGACATAGGTTGTGGGTACTCGTTATAGCCGCCTCAATGAGGCGGTTCTAGCGAGCACGCACAACCCATGTTTTCGAGTTAAAATAAGAAAAGAGCTGTCACTCTAAGCGACCAATGCCCCCCCCCGCGGGGACAATTTTTATGTCGGTTAAAGTTTTTGTGAAGGGCAGACAAAGAGACAGACAGGGCAAAACTATATGCCCCCGAGAATCTCAGTCGTGGTGGGGGGGAGGGGTTCAAAAATATCACAAATTTCCCTCAGAAATATTAACATTTTAGAGAAATGAAAGTGAGCTCTTCTATTTCACACAGATGTGTTATCGTTATGTCTGAACAATTAGCAATGTGCATTCCTACAATAATTACACTTTGAGCGGATATGAGTAAAACTGAATGTCGTTTGTTTGTTTGATTTGAGGTTTAACGTCCCCGTCAACACTGTATAGGTCATTTTGAAGACGTTACTTCCAATTGTGTGGGATTTCACCCGACCGTACGTTGAGATGAAAGACATCTCAAGCCCTGTCGCCCAATGAAGCCAATAGGGTTTATACGCGCTTTGCCTGGGCAGGCTTAGATCCTCTAAGCGGTTTTCCAGTATTAATGTGCAGTCAGTTAACGCTCTGCGTGGAAGCATGATGCAGTCCATCTATTTCTTCAAGTCCGGATGGGCGGGGGTCGAAATTGAATATCGTGAAAAATAACTAAATAATGCATTTCAACCAATGAAAGTCTTACAGACCCGGTACTCAATTATAAGCATGTTAGTTAAATGACCCTACTGTCCAGCGGAGGATCACTACTGGTGAGATTAGACCATAGATAATTTGACCAGCCAATGCTAGTGTTAGGAAAAGCAGCATAAACTCCTTAGGTTGGAGACGATTTATGATCGGAGAAAAGCAATCGTTAAACGCCTTTATTGAGTGTGCAAATTGTATGGCCATTGAAATTGATAATGCTTAATTTTCATTGTAAACAATATCTCAGCAGTTATTGTGTACCCATAAGTTTGGAGTGGTCCATTTCCAATTATAGGGGTGTCAGGTTTTTTTGTGTGTAGAAAGTTTAACAAAAATAAGTACGTTAAGCAAAGAGTGTAGACTGAGATCAGACGCCGCGTTGTGCGGCATCTGATCTGGTTCCACACTGTTTGCAAATGACCCAAAAAGGCCCGCTAGTCATACATGCGTTAAAGTTTTATATTTCTTCCAAAATTTCTAGTTTAAGGAGAGTAGTTAAATTGTTGCGGAAAGTGTTCATTTGCTTTCCGAAAAGTTCATAAAAACTGAACAGTCATAGAGTGGTCAAGAATATTCTTACCACCTTTATACCAAAAATGTATATACGGGGGTGTGCATGTTTTTCAGTTTGCAGAAACATAAGTAAGGCGATTCTGACAATATCCGAACAGTTCTAAAGGTGATCTTAATGATTAAATTTTGCTACAGAATAGAACAGAATATATTTTATTTGGTACTGTAGGTCTCCGGACCATAATACAACATATACACACAAACCGACCACAGAGTTACTTTGTTTACGGAAAAGTGACCCAAAATGAGTTGAAAATGAGATTCGCCTTAGTTAATTAAGTTCTTTTTTGTGGGAGTAGGGGTGCGTTACGGCCCTTCAAGATTATTTTAAATAATAATAAAAAACAAAAATAACAAGAATTTCACCACAGGCTATGTTCAGTCTGAGATAGTAGTTCTTGAGAAGTGGACTTGAACATTTGGGTTAGCGCAAATGTTGAGGGATTGTCCAACGGACGAACGAACGGACGGAAAACCGGTCTCCTTTGTCGCGCCCTGCCAATAGCAGGTGCTTGAGAAAAAAAAAAGAAAGAAAAGTTTAAGTTCAATTTCATAGATTTGCACTGCCATCACGAACATGCCTATATAATTTTGACCCCCTTAACCATTTTTTTATATATTAAAACTGAGGTTTACAGGGGTAAATATTCTTTTTCTAATTTCTTAGATTGTGGATACTTCTTAGAACTGCCTCGTCGATGCGGTTCTAACGAGTACCCACAATCTATGTTTTGAGACGAAATATCGGATTTTTTTTTTATCTGAAAATGTTCATTTTTGGTGGCTAAACTGTCATTATATTTGAATAGGCGCGTTTTCGTAATGCTAAGAAGCGTGACATAGTGCTCAGGCACATACAAAGTCTTACAGTCAGGAGAAGAAACTAATAAATAAAGTCTTTTACACATGCAACCTTGTACAGTGAAGACTGTACCATTGATGAGTGACGAATTAAGGTTTTTTTTTTTTTTTTTTTTTTTTTTTTTTTTGTTCATAATAAGTGCAATGCAGTTTGCTTAAAATTGTACATCTTTAAAATATATTGAAAATAAGAATATTTTTATATGAAATATAACAAGATGTGGCACTCCTCCGAATGCACCCTATACGTTATAAGTCAAAATAATAAATAAATCCTTTTGCTTGCAGAACTGCGCGTACCCATGTTACAATGCGTGTCTGTAATTAATCATGGGCATAGTGTTTATGCATCACAGTTGATTTTATTGCACAGGTACTCAGAAATGACCATTAGTTAATTTTATTGGTCAGCTAGTTCCGTGCCAAAGCCCCCCACCCAGTATTTTTATTTTCTAACTGACAGTTCCAAGGCGGTTCTTCTGTTTTTGTTTTGTTATTATTATGATTATATTGTTATTATTATTGTCTGGAGACCCCACGACCCTTGGTTTGTGAGGCCACTACACCACGGTGTCTTCTGAACACCCTAATCTGTAAAGCCACAATTTATATGAAAAACGGGGTGCCCATATATCACCCCTTATTCTGTCTGATATTTAAGCCCCCGCCCATAGGGGCTTGAAGAAATATATGGGCTGCATGATGCTTCCACGCAGAGCTGAATCCGGCCCGCACACTAGTACTGGTAAACCGCTTGGAGGATCTAAGCCTGTCCAGGAACCGCGGTGCGAGGCGGACCGTCCATGCTAATAAACCCTATTGGTTTCATTGGGCGACAGGGCTTGAGATGTCATTTCATCTCCATGTCGGGTAAAAGTCCCACAAAATTGGAAGCAACGTCTCCAAAATGACCTTTACAGTGTTGACGGGGACGTTAAACCTCAAATTAAACTGTCTGATATTTAATTGTACGAATTTGAAGTGCTATACAGACTTAGGTATACACCCCGTATTTTATATCCTTTGTAAATCCACGAGTTCAGAGAAATTAACGAGCAAAAGTTGTTGGACTGTCAACAACAACGACAATAAAATATGACAAGATCGTGAGTTTACAGTTATGATCTGAACAGACCTATACATTATTCTAACATTAAAAATATCCACGGAAAATATTAGGGACGATTGTTTTTTTTGTTTGTTTTTTTTCATAATTAGTGGATTGCATAAAAGGTAAATGATAGCAAAACTGGAATAAAATTGGTCCTTCTATTATATTTAGCAACTGGTTCCATCAAACAGATTGCAAGCTCAAAAATGTCAAAGTCAGAAATAAAACTCTTCCCATCAAATTAAAAAAATGAGGAATGCGTCATCGAATATATACATGTATTTACAAGATATGAGGTGTCGATATACAACCTAGTTAAGTGGTATTTTAACCGAAATATCAGGCGCATATATTGCATATATAAAGCCCCGCAATGTCATTTGTATATGGCATCCACCGTTTGACACAGCGATTTCTTTGCTATCGCCAAAAATAGTTACATTTCTAACGAAAATGTGTGATATTCTTCTTCTTCATATCTTCACATATGTTGTGGTTGCTCGTACGGCGATTATAACGAGTTTTTGTTTGTCTGCTTTGAGGTTTAACGTCCCCGTCAACACTGTACACGTCATTTTTGAGACGTTCATCACTTGAACAAGTCCGTGATATAAAGACGCCCCAAACCCCACTTCATATAGAGAAAACGGGGGTTTACGGGGTTAAACATTATTTTCCTTATTTCTGCTCCAAGACAGGTTGTGGGTACTCGTTAGAACCGGCTCGATGGGGCGGTTCTAACAAGCACCCAAAACCTATGTTTGGGGTATAAATAAGAAAAATGTCACAAATTTTCATCAGAAAAAATTGCCTTTTCGAGATTTGAAAATGCAATATAGCACACGGATGTGTTATCGTTTTGTGGGACTTTTACCCGACATTGAGATGAAATTACATCTCAAGCCCTGTCGCACAATGAAACCAATAGAGTTTAAAAACATGGACGGTCCGACACGCACCGCTTTGCCTGGGCAGGCTTAGATCATCTACCAGTACTCATGTGCGGCCAGTTTCAGCTCTGCGTGGAAGCATCATGCAGCCCATCTATTTCTTCAAGCCCCGATGGGCGGGGGAAGGATTATAACGAGTATCCACAACTTATGATAAAGAAACATAATGTATATACCTATAAACCCCTTAATTTTCACTACAGAATGAGATATAAAAGGGTGTCCATTACACGGTCCTGTTATCATGCTGAGCTTTTGGTTCATAAAAACTACAATTTCTACGTTTTCTATGTATTTCCTTTAATTCTGTACACAAGACCTACGTCGGTGAACATACAGCTACTACAGACTGCTACAACTTATACACTTATACAAAATATATACTGATTCTTTTTTTTTTTTTTTTCATTATTATTATTGGTTCAAAATTTGCCAAAAAACCAAGCCATTTGGTCCCCCATTTATCACTTTATCAGTGGCGTTATTTTCTTTGTTTTTGTTTGTTTGTTTAATATTATTATTGTTTTTGTTTTACGGCCCTTTCAAGATAATTTAACTTACATCGAGCCGATCGTTACTCAGAGGTGGGCGAAAAACCGAGTTCCAGGAGAAAAAACTCCACATTACCTTCGGTTGCAGAACTTGGCGTCTAACATGTGACCCGAGCCAGGCTCGAACCACAGCGGTGAGAGTCCTAATGATTAAGAGTCATTATCCACTGTGACGTTATGACAGATGTCGGCCCCCGCCCATAGGGGCTTGAAGAAATATATGGGCTGCATGATGCTTCCACGCAGAGCTGAATCGATCCGGCCCGCACACTAGTACTGGTAAACCGCTTAGAGGATCTAAGCCTGCCAAGGAACCGCGGTACGAGGCGGGACCGTCCATGCTAATAAACCCTATTGGTTTCATTGGGCGACAGGGCTTGAGATGTCATTTCATCTCAATGTCGGGTAAAAGTCCCACACAATTGGAAGCAACGTCTCCAAAATGACCTTTACAGTGTTGACGGGAACATTAAACCTCAAATCAAACAAACGTTATGACAGATGTGTGCCTTGCGCTGAGGTTTACAAGTACATTGGGTAGTTTCATTATATTTTCGTAAGTATGTCATTTATGTAATAAATGACGCATACAAATTATTGTATATAGAAAGTAAAATCGACATGACAATCTATATCCATCAAACTGATGGTGCAAAAGAACTTGCATTTACATCTTTGAATACGCCTTCGCCTTAAACCAGAAAGGTGGGGCGTACAAACCGCCACTAAAGATAAAAAAAATTCGGTGGCTCTTACATGATGAAAAAATAAAAATAAATAATACACAACAAACTCAGTGAGTAAAATGTAACAAGTATATGGGTGCTCGTTTGAAATATCCATATCCTAATCAGGAAAATAAGGTTTTCCTACGTAACCCTCTTTGTATTTAAAGTGGAGTTTACAACGGGCCTCCATGGCCTATTTGTTAAGAGCGCTGACTTTTAATCATGAAGTCTCTCACCGCTGTGGTTCGAGCCTACTCGGGTGGAAATGCGAAGTTCTGCAACGGAAGGTCAGGTGGTGTTTCTCCGGGTACTACCGTTTTCACCAACTTCTGATTAACAATCAGCTCGAAATAAGTGAAAATATCTTGAACGGGCCGTAAAACCAACGCAAAAAGTGGGGATTACAAGACCGTTCATAACAAGCGATTCTAACGAATAATAACCATTATACAGGGAATAGCGTGGCTTACAAAGATCTACAGTGTTGACTGTGCTTCTGCTCCGAGTCACAGACTGTGGGTAAACCAAGTAAACCTCACTTTCAACAGAAAAGATTGTGTTTACCAGGTATTTCCACATTTCTGCTCAAAATAGTAACTGTGGCTGTCAGTTAATTAAACTAAGACACTAATCACAATTTTTCGCTAGATCTGGGACCAAGTAAATGTAAATTAGGTCCGTGGCTAGATGTGTGTCTTTTTCAGAGCCTTAAAAGGGTAACAGTGTCTGAAATTAATGATATGCTCGTAACCCTCAGAAACATTAAAACGTCACGACTTTTCGCCTGAAAAATGACATTCATCCCAAACAAGCCTATATAATGTTGGGCCCCTTAAACCCCACTTTTATGTAGTGTACATTATTTTTCTTATTTGCGCTCAAAACATAGAATATTGGTACTCATTGGAACCGCCTTGGCACGGCAGTTCTAAAGAGTACCCACTATGTCTGTTTTAGCACAAATGTGAAAAATATCAGAATTTTATATTTGGAAATTTTAAGATTTGGTATTAAAATCTCAATATATTTGAAGGCCCCCGCCCATCGGGGCTTGAAGAAATAGAAAGGTGCCATGATGCTTCCACGCAGAGCTGAAACCGACCGCACACGAGTACTGGTAAACCGCTTTGACGATCTAAGCCTGCCCAGGCAAAGCGGTGTGAGTCGGTCTGTCCATGCTTATAAACCCTACTGGTTCCATTGGGCGACAGGACTTGAGATATCATTTCATCTCAATGTCGGATAAATGGCGCACAAAATTGGAAGCAACGTCTCCAAAATGACCTATACTGTGTTGACGGGGACGTTAAACCTCAAATCAAACAAACAACCAAACAATATATTTGAATAGGCGTGTTTTGAAGACAAAAACGTTCATGTGTGTGTGTGTGAATTCGGGTTTAACGTCGCTTTCAACAATTTTTCAGTCATATCACGACGGTGTCTGGTTGCGACAGGGAGCTCAATGCTCACTTTTATAGTGCTGCCTCACTGAAGTATCATGTCCCAGACACATTACATGATACCACACCCAGTCACATTATCCTGACACTGGGTCGACCAGTCCTAGCTCTACCCCGTAAATCTGAGTGCCAAGCGAGGAGCAGCTAGTACCATTTTTAACGACTTTGGTATGTCGCGGCCCGGGATCGAACCCGACCAAAACTTTCATCATGTTAACAAGTCCATATAATGAGCATTCTTGTAAGCCCACCTTCTATAGGGAAATGTCTGTTTTAATGAGTACAATGGTTTCCGTCTTAATATTTAGTGCGTGGGTAGTCATTAGAACCGCCTCAACGAGGCGGTACATGTACATGAACAAAGGCACACCTAAAGTCTATATCTAGAAAAGAAAAAAAAATAAAAAAAGAAAGAAAATGAAACAAATTATTTGAAGAGATATGAAATACAATATTACAGTAGTGGTTTGCATCTGTAAATTTGCTTCTATTCAGATTTTATTAGGCATCTGATATTTGTCGGTTATGTAGTTTTCACGCAGCGATAACGTCTCCCAAATGGCAATTAAGCCACGTTTACCGTAATCTGACCCCCTTCCAACCTGCAAATATGTTACATGTATAAATAATAATGACCTGAGATGCTACTCCAAACTTTGTCCAAAATACCGCAAAATTCGAGAAGTACATGTATGTTTGTGAGACAACAAAAATATTTATGATAGACTGCATCGTAATTCTACGGTTATTTTTCTTCAGTCTGTTTGATTTGTTTTGTTTGATTAGAGGTTAACGTCTCGGTCAACACTATAAAGGTCATTTTGGAGACGTTGCTCCCCATTTTGTGGGATTTTTACCTGACATTGAGATGAAATGACATCTCAAGCCCTGCCGCCCAATGAAATCAATAGGATTAATAAGCATGGACGGGCCGATTCGCACCGCTTTGCCTGGGTAGGCTTAGTTCCTCTAAGCGGTTTACCACAACTCGTGTGCGAGTCGGTTTAAGCTCTAGGTTGAAGCATCATGCAGCCCATATACTTGTTCGCGCCCCTATGGGCGGGGCCGATTCTTCAGTCCAGATTCTCGACGTTTATAAGCATTAGACTTAAACATTGAGTGCACAACGTGCTTCTTCTTCTTCTTCTTCTTCTTCTTCTTCTTCTTCTTCTTCTTCTTCTTCTTCTTCACCCGCTTTTGAAGTCAAATTACTAAACGCACTGGATGGTCGATTGTCCCTGCGTTTAGGCTGGAATCGGGATCCTAAGCTTGAACCCAATTCGTTGAACCCTTAATTCGATCAGAGGAGATTCTGATGAACCGCCGTATTCGATTGCGACTGATCCCAGCTTTTGTGAGAATAGTTCCCACCCTGGTCTTACAGTGTTTCTAGCTTAAGATTTTAGAGAATTTAATTTTATGTAATGCTTGTTGGTGCCTGATGCTCTGTCTCTGGTCGGGCCCATCGGAGTCTAAATGTAGTTTTTCTTTTGCTCCAGCATTTCAGTTTCTTCTTGCTGTTGAGTACTCAACGTTGTTTCATCTCTGTGGTTGTTCTCGGAGATGTTGCACTGATGCGTTAGGTGGCATTCATGGATTGTTAAATCGCATTGCGGGCGCGTAAAATCGATTTAAGGTCCCCGCGGTGCGTCTGTTTTGTTCTTATACTTCATCGGCATGTGTATGTCGCTGGTGTCGTTTTGGTTTTGGATAGCTGATTACCCTTGTTCACAGCCGGCCAACCGGAGTTCGTCCGTTGGTTAATATTTCAGTTGTTCTGTGCTGTATTTGACTAATGCTGTGGTCACAAAGATCGGCCGGTATCCGGGGATAGGGGGTAATCGTGAGTACACCGCTGGTTTTGGCATTTTTTTTCTGACATCGGACAACACCGGTCAAAAAATTTGTCACACATCATTTACATAAATGGCACCGTCCGGAGGC
The DNA here is from genome assembly GCA_963580285.1 of Lucinisca nassula. Taxonomy (NCBI): domain Eukaryota; kingdom Metazoa; phylum Mollusca; class Bivalvia; order Lucinida; family Lucinidae; genus Lucinisca; species Lucinisca nassula. The sequence continues at coordinate 526,841 of CAUZLF010000551.1, forward strand.
CGTGCGGAGGCCGTCCGAAAACCGCCTCGTAATCGTACGGCATCTGTTTCCAAACTTTCGGAGAAATCTTTTGGGGGCCGGCGAGGCAGTGAATACCGACCGAACATCTAATACTAATCGGCAGATTATCCTATGATGTCCGAGTGATAACCGGCCTATTCACCGGACATCGTACGAATATCGCCCGAGTATCCTACGGACAACGAACGATGCTTGTACCAGGCCTGGCCGAATGTCGGGCGATTGCCGGGCGGTGTGATGGAAACGCGCTATAATGATGTACACGGCGACTGATGGGGGTTTATATATTCCGCCCGATGTCCGGTTCTAGCCGGCCGGTGACCGGACGATGTTTGTCACATATCTGGTCCACACCGGTTCAAGCCGATCGGACATCGATGGGTTACTTTCCAATGTGTAAACAGACATCGGCCGGATATCGGCCCATGTCCGGTCCCAAAAATTTCTCCTCTGAGGCTACATACACCGGCCGATTACCCCTCGATTCCCGACCGGATATCGGACGATACTTAAACGATGTGTGAAGGATATGTGGCCAATTATGAAAATGTACGGGACACCGGAGAAATTTTAACTTCGAGTTAAAACTCTTCGGGCACCTCTCCGATGCTGCCTGAGAGCCCCGCCACCGGCCGGCCATGTCTGGAGTCCGGCCGGGGACCAGGCCAAAATGGCTAAAAATCAATCCGGGTGTACATCCTAAGCCTAATCGGAAGGGATTGTGACCAAAGCATAAACCATGACAGAAGTAAGGGCGAGGATTGCGGCATTTAAGCCCCGCAGTGGCATTCTGTTCACTGACCGTTCCCATGCGGTTCTTCTGTCGCGGTTTACTTTTTGTTATGGTTTGTCTTTGAGTGTGTGTTTTGCATGCATTTTTTTTTTTTTTTTTTTTTTTTTTTTTTTTTTTTGGTTAGCCAATTGGCCATTTTGTGGGAAAGTGACTGTCCTTTTGGCTTTACGCTATTGGTGTTTCCATTAGGGTCTAGTTATTTCATGTTTTTTTTATTTTTCAAGGGATCTGTGGGTTAATTGCATCGATTCCTGATCACTGCCTTCTCTTCTATTTAATAGAAGCCTCCGTGGTGCAGTGGTTACGCTACTCGCCTTGTAAACCAGGGATCGCAGGATCCATCCCAGGCTTCTCCAGACTTTCGAATGAGTGTTTAAAACCGAGGTCCTGTCTCCGTATGACATTAGCTGTTGGTGGGACGTAAAACTCAAACACTCACTCACTTCTATTTATTAATGATTGTTTTGTTTGCAGTTAGTACAGTCCTGGAATTTCATTTTGGAATGGTCTAAAAATTAAAATTCAGTTTTTGAAATAGATGACGGTATGTCTATGGTTGTTTGAAATCGATGACAATATTCCTACACAGAATATTCAATCTTCCGTTTTAAATTATCCGTTTTGATTCCAGTCCATGTTATATCTTGCCTCTCGGAACAGCAAGAAAAGTTTTCCCTACGGGCCTCCGTGGCCTAGTGGATAAGAGCGCTGACTCTTAGTCATTAGGTCTCTCACCGCCGTAGGTTCGAGCCTCGCTCGGGCCACGTGTGAGACGCCAAGTTCTGCAACGGAAGGTCAGGTGGTTTTTTTCCGGGTACTCCGGTTTTCGCCCACCTCTGATTAACGATCGGCTCGATATGAGTGAAATAATCTTGAAAGGGCCGTAAAACCCAAACCAAAAAAAAAAAAAAAAAGTAATCCCTTACAACCCTGAAACCCGGTCCAGATACTTATGCAAACAGTGTAAATCCTGACGTGATGACTCTGAGCAATCTAATCGGGATATATATTGCGTACCATAAAATGGGCGTACCCATCCAACTTCATTGATGGAGGAGTGCACTCGTGAATCTCACGGGTGGGCGGATTTGAGGGTAAAGAAATCAAAGCATTGGCAGCACTGTTTGACCGATTGACTCAGAGCGCTGGTTGTGTAAAATGGCCGTGGACTTGGACTTTTTCGGTATACCCTTCGGTTCTTGTTCCCTAATCCAGACAGTGTAGACCCTGATCAGACGCCACATTATGTGACGTCTGATCTGGTCTACACTGTTTGCCAAACCAAACACATGATTCCAGTCCAGATTTTACAGATAACTCTCTTACATGTACGCAGCCATCTGACGTCATAGTGGAACACATAACACGGCTTGTTTTAGGTCGATTGGATTGTCAATCGACCCTAAGTTGCTAAGCCGAAAAGCTTTTCCGTGCTAAAGTACACGTGGCTATCACAGTCTTGTCGGAATAACTATTTTATCGAAAATATTCGCAGTGAGATCAGAGTGTTGCGTAAGATAGTTATATTGGAACCAAAGGTTTGGCTTGGCAAAAAATGTAGACCAAGACCTTACGCCACAGAACGCGGCTTTTGATCAAGATATACACCTATTGCTTAAAGCAACATATTTTTAAGCTTAAAATAAACACTGACCCAAAATTATTATAAGCATAGACCGAGTTACTATTACTGATTTGAAAGAAATCCAATTAACCTATTTATAGACTAAGGTATTACTAATTAAATGCATAAGAACACAGAACACATGTTTTTTTTTTTCTTTTCATTGTTTAACTGCAGTTCTGTTCCAGACATATGTGCGAGCTTTTACGTCTCTTACCAGACTGAAATATCATGCGGGTAGAAGTTGTATGGATACTAATGCCTAGAAGGGACATGCGATGTGCGAACAAGATAATATCTTCTACGCACAACTTAATATCTCGAGCGCACAAGATCTTGTGCGGACAGCATTATATTTTGTGAACACAACTTATTAGCTTGTTTGTACAAGATAATATCTTTAATCATGGTCTTTGGTTCCTCGGGGCTTTTTAAACAATAAACATTGAAAATCGGTGTTTTCTCGGGGTTTAAGTATGGATTTCTTCGTTCATACGCATTATAGGGTTGAAATATCGCTTTATGGTCGAATATCAAAATTGCAATGTGTCCGAATCATTTTGTCCCCTAAAGGGTTTCCTGGGAGGTTCGTCTGTCGTGGTTTATTAAAGTCAGTATAGTTCGTTTTTGAATAAAAAAAAAATCCTGGTTGATAGTTATATCCCGATTGTGTGCCGCGGTTGATATTCGTATGTGGTAACATTTTTCACCATCACCTTCTCATACGCGATCTTCGTAAAATATATTATAAAACAGATATTAATCTACGTATAAAAAGGGAGAAGGCAGTCAACTCTTATTTTTCTTTTTACTAAAAATATGTGTTTTGAATTGATACGGGATGACTAAAATCAACCCTTACATAACGATGCATGTGAATATAAAATGTGAGGTGAGAAGAGTTGGATATTTTAGTTAAAGTCTTAAAACAGTGAACTACTTTTGCTTTATATCATCCTGAAACGGTGGATCTACAATTTATATAAGATACGGGGTGTTTCAATTTCACCATTTTTATACCCCAATCACAAAGTGGGGAGGGGCATATAGGTTTGCCCTTGTCCGTATTATATACGTACGTACGTACGTACGTCGGTACGTCACATTTTGTAGTAATGTTCCTGCCTCCGCAACTCCTCCTACAGTATTTGATGCAGGGCATTGAAACTTGCAACACTTTTAAGACACATTGGACATGTGCATAAAGGAAACAGGATCCCGATCCAGCCCCTTATTTTAGAATTATGTTCCCTTGAAAAACTTAATCATTTTGTAGACTGGGAGGTTAAATAGTAAAGTTCGTGTCTCCGCAACTCCTCCTACAGTATTTGATGCAGGACATTGGAACTTGCAACACAGTTCAGACATGCATTGAACATGTGCATAAAAGAAACAGGATTCTAATCCCCGCATAATTGCTGAATTATGTCCCCTAGAACGACAATTATTTTGGCCATATCAGGATGTTAAATATATTGTGCTGTTCGTGTCCCCACGACTCCACCTACAGTATTTGATGCAGGACACTGAAACTTGTAACACAGTTCAGACATGCAATGAACATGTGATAAAGGAAAGCCTGGGAAGGCTTTGTTCTTCTAAGTCATGTGATGTGTGGGGTTTATGTCCAAAAACATCTAAGGTCATACGGAGACTGGACCTCGGTTTAAAGTCTCGTAAAATGTTAATGCAAATTTAGATTGGACGACATGGCATGTTTGTTTCTTTTTGGATATCAATAGCCTAGACAACACTATCCAGGATCCGAGGTTATAATTTTTTTATCTCACCTGAGCATGAAATTGGTCCTACTCACAAATTTTAAAATGCCAACAATGTTGGCATTTTAAACAAATTTTAAAATGCCAACAATGTTGGCATTTTAAAATTTGTGAGCAGGACACATGTCATTCTCTGCTATCTGAGAAAGGAAAATCGCTCAACTTCTTAGTATTTTAATTTTTATGAGCACCACAAGTTTCATGCTCAGCTGAGTTGAGCATAAAAAAGTTTTATAACCTGGGGGCCAGGTCACCTTCTTCCTGAGCAGGCTTTTGTCATACTGTACATACATTATATATATTTCATAGTCGTTTAGGTGTGCTGATGAAGCGTAAAGTAGCTAGTCTACCCCTCCCCCGCCCTCACACACACACAAAAATAATAATCATAAAATAAAATAAAAATGAAAACTTCACATATTTCAGTTCTATGGTGTTTTGATTGTTTCGGTTGAGCTTTAACCTCCCAACACTAGTTAGGTCTTTTTGAGACGCTCTTCCAATTTCGTAGGACTCAACGGATATTGGGATGAAATGACTTCTCGAGCCCTGCTGCCCAAACAGACTGTTCACATGCAACGTCAAAACTTATTTTCTCTGAGAAATAGTAATAAAAAGAAAGAAAATAAAATATATTTGAAACTGACGCCGGCAAACGTCCTGATTGGCAGTTAAAGGGGATAAACCAACATTTGAAACCTCATATTTCTTTCCCGTAAATTCGTACAGTAAAGGACAGATGAATTGGCATGCCATTTGAAATTATACCCTTTAATATTAGAGAGGAAGACAGCATTTGAAAACTCTTGCCCGCCCGCTAAGGTGTAGTCACCCACATCCTATGTTTGAGACCAAAAATAAGGAAATAAGGTATTGGTATTCCCATGCAAACTCTCCTTGTACTTAAAGTGGGGTTAACAACGGGCCCCATAGTCTTTGGGGTAAAAGCGATAACTCCTAATGTCGGAGTCTCATAACTCTGCGGTTCGATCCTAACTCGGGTCACGTGAAATGTCAACGGAAGGTCAGGTGGTGTTTCTACGGGTACTCCGGTTTTTGCCCACTTCTGATAAACGATGGCTTCGCAATAAATGAAATATATTGAAAGGGCCATAAAACCAAATCAAACACAAGTGGGATTTATAAGGTCGTTCACAACTGAGGCAATTCTTACGCGTACCTACAACCATTATATAGGGAATAGCGAAGTTTACGAAGATCTACAGTATTGCTCGTATTTCTGTCGATAAACCCCATCATGTAGATAAAGTTGGATTTACCAGGGCTTTATAAATGCCTCAAAGGGCAGCAGTGTCTCAAATGGTTGAATCATTCGTTACCCTAGACAAATGTGAAAAATATCAGAAAATTTGTATCTGAAAATTTTTATTTTGCGTGGAAAAATATTTGGACAAGCCTGCTTTCGTTATGGTAGAAAAAAATGAAGCTTTACTTTCCTGAAGAAGCCCAAAGCTCTCATCGTCTTTACAAGCCCATACGATAAACTATCTTATAAACACCACTTTATATAGGTAAATCTTTCGATAAAATGGGTATCAATAGTATCCGCTTCGTTCTAAAAATATTGAGCGTGGGTAGTTGTTAGAACCGCCTCATTGAGGCAAACGTCTGTATCCAGAAAAGAAAAATAAAACTAAAGCGATTCGTTTGAAGAGATATGAAATGCAACATCATAGCGACGAATGTCGTTATGGATTGCATTGGTATCCAGAACAGATTTCCTTATACGGATGTGCGATAGAGATTAATGGATTAGTTGTCTTATACTTAGGTTCTTTTCTGATATCGGTCGGTAGTGCAGTTTTCAGCTACATGTTATGATCAGGTGCAGCGATAACGTCTCCCAAATGGCAATTATCCCATCAGTTACCTACAAATAAGTTACAATGACATGATCTGAGATTACCATGAAATCCGAGAAGTGCATATGTTTGCGATGCTACAAAAAATGCTGTGTTTTCTTCTTCTTTTCTTTTTTTTTCTTCTTCTTCTTCTTCTTCTTCTTCTTCTGCTTAGAAGCCTCCGTGGTGCAGTGGTTACGCTACTCGCCTTGTAAACCAGGAATCGCAGGATCGATCCCGGGCTTCTCCAGACTTTCGGATGAGTCTTTAAACCGAGGTCCCGTCTCCGTATGACCTTAGCTGTTGGTGGGACGTAAAACTAAAACTCACTCACTCACACTCTTCTTCTTCTTCATTTGAAGTCAAATTACTTAACGCACTGGTTGGTCGATTGTCCCCGAGTTTAGCAAGAGCTTGAACCCATTTCGTTGAACCCTTCTAAAGCTTTACTTTATGCGAACATATTAGAACCTGATCAGCCGCCGCATTCGACTGATCCCGAGCAATTATTCCCGGTCGTTCAGTGTTTCTAGCTTAGACATTCTCGCAGAGAGAGAGAGAGAGAGAGAGAGAGAGAGAGAGAGAGAGAGAGAGAGAGAGAGAGAGAGAACGTAAACGAGTGCGTATGAATGGCCTTGTTTATCCCACTGTATACTGAGTATTGTGAGTACTCAATGAGATGGTTCCAACTTGGCGAGCACCCACAATATATGCTAGGAACATAAATAAGTATTATCCCACTGTATACTGAGTACAAGAGGATATATTTTCTATTTCTACCAATTGTTAATTGTGAGTACTCAG